>CAUYSK010059140.1:0-12532 GCA_963575035.1 Avahi laniger | reverse complement strand
TTCCCATTTTCCCTATGTATGGTGACTTTTGGGATACCCTGTATATCCAAGTCCTTTACAAAATTGAAACAAATGAAATATAGACAAAGAGAAGCATACATTTCAAGAAAAATGGAAAAAGAGTGTTTTGAGGAGGTAAGGGGGAACAAAGACCATTTCTAAGCATTTAATATATAATATGCAAATGAAGTACGACTGGGTCCATAGAGTGCAATTCAGGATGTCAGGACTCTGAGTTTGCAATCTTTGATCTAATCCAATAAAGAGAAATAAATAGCATATTCTACCTACCTCATAATTTGCATGGCACTTCTTTCCCTAAAACTAATCTATAATTCCCATTAATATGTGAAGTATTTTGGTTTCTTTTCTTCATGTTAACTTCTTCTCCCCAACACACATACAAGCCCACTCCACCTCCCAAATTTTGCCCTTTGGGAATAGAAATACAGAAGGACTCATGCTAGTTCATATGCTTTATAACTGTTGCTGCCTTATTTATACAAAGAAAAGTTCTGCAATTCCAGCTCAGGAAAAACTTAATTAAAATCTTAGCTGAAGACCCTCATTCTCTTCAATTTCAATATGAAGGAAGGAAAGAGGGCTATTTATTCTTCCAGTTGTTTTCAGTTGATGGTTTTAGGATGCAATAACTTAATTATAACAGTAAAAGTAAAATTTTATCTTGGCCATTTGGATTCTAGAACGCCCTTAGTTCATAAATACACATGATGATTAGAAAAATGTAACATCAAGTACAATTGTACAAGATTTCTTTTTTTAAAGCCAAACATAAATCCGTCACAATCCAGACATTTAGCTTAAATGGTAGCAAGGGTATTGGTACATATTTGTCAAACTCTTGAAAGGAAACGAAGGTGTTCTTATATTTATCTGAATATGGCTTTCTTCCTCCACCACTTTTTCCATCTTCATTCAAGACAGTTATAAAAATAAGGCAGTTATTGAGCCCAGTACTCATTGATAATCAAGCAGGAAGCTTTTGGGTATGAACCACACTGGGGATGAATCACTGGAAGCCAAATGTTTCTATGGGAAACTGCCCTAAAATGGCACAAAAGCAAATATTTATAAACACGCCAAAAAAGCATTGTGGAACTCTTGGGAGGAGGGGTTAAAATATTGTCACCCATTCCTATTACACTGTTATGATGAAACATTACTTTGCTACCATAGAGTCTGACCCAGGCTGTAAGCCTTTCAAAAATGGGGTTGCTATAATTGGTAGAACTGATTCTGACTCACAGTACTTCTTATTTTGAAATATTACTCTATTTTGATTACCTCAGTCTATCTCTATTTCGAATGCATCGAAAATTCATGTGCTATTTGTGAAAATTTTAAGTTTTTTGTGGATATTTCTCTCAATTGTAATCTGTATATAGGAGGACACAAGAAAAGAGTAATTAAAAATGGAAATTTGTTTCCAATGTTTACCTTAAGTAACATAAGCATATATTTAAATTCTGCACCAGGATGTTGCCTATTGTGTTAAATGGCTTTCTTTATCCCTCAAGTAAACAAAAAAAAAATGGCTGTCGTTTTAATTCTAACAGATACTTTTGGCACATTTCAGGCTCTTGCTTAGACTTCTTAGGCCTTCATTTGAAACCCCAGAATCCATGACACAGACTGATCTGAGGTCCGTGGTAAGTCAGCTCCTGTTAGAAGCTGCTTCCAATTGGGAGGTGATGGTGGTGGCGGTGGAAGTTTAATGTTTTTCCATCTGGTCCCCATTTTGAAAGGTACCACAGGCTCAGGAGGTAATCAGGTCAAGAGGTGAGCCCTCCTGCCAAACCAAACTGTCTACCTTTTTTCTGTGACTTCTCCTGGGGATCTTGAGTTGTTGGCATATTTTCAAAAGGACATTAAGTCATCCAGGTATCTATGCTTGAACTCGTATCACTGAACTAAGAAGCAGCATTCTCAGAATTTTATCTCGTATCCAAGAAACCAATGGAAAGTACTTAGAATAGTGGCTGTAAGAGATGTGAATAAGGAGGTTAGTATCAAGGAGAGATAACATCATCTTGGAACTCCATACTTGGTGCTGGTATTACCTATTTCTGTAGCAAAAACATCCTGATCAGATGAGCCTATGAGGACCACGGTTACAAACACAGCCCTGCTTCCTTTAGTCAAGATTATGAGAAAATAGCTTCTCTAGATCAGCAGTCCCCAACATTTTTGGCACCAGGGACCGTTTTCATGGAAGACAATTTTTCCACGGACTGAGGGTTGGGAGGAGATGGTTTTGGGATGATTCAAGCACATTACATTACTTTATTTCTATTATTATTACATTGTAATATATAATGCAATAATTATACAACTCACCATAGGTTGGGGACCCCTGCTCTAGATAACTGAATTTCCCAGATTTCTGGAGCTTCCCCTATTAAGCACCAAAATGTTAAAAAATAAATAAACAAATAACCATAGAAAATGGAAGAACCTCTGTGGGGGGAGGGTAGGTAAGTGGAAGCTTTAACTTCTCTCTTTATGCTCTTCTGTAAACAATGAAATTTTAAATAACTAATTTGTGTTACTTTTATTATTTTAAAAGCCTACTTGAAACCATTTCTATATAAATAAGGTTACATACATTTGCCTTCTCAAAGGAGTCAAATTGAGCTTTCCTTTGATGATTCATTATCATCATAAAACTCCATTCCTCCCTGTGCCGCAAAGCAGTGACACCCTCAAGCAGTCCTGGGAGGCAGCGGATGGTTTATTCCTACACTAACTCTCCTCAGATTTTTCCTTCTCATACATTTTCTGCTGTCTGCTTTGCTGTGAGATTGTTAGCTGTCATGTCACACTGACAGAATTTGGCCTATCTTTAGCAGCCTCCCCTAAGAATCTGTTGTTTTAATGCTGCTAATCAGCTGACTAATTGGTAAGTCATATAAACTTGTTAGAAGTTTACGTAAAATAAAATTAAATGGGCATAGAGTGAAGACCCAAGGATGAATACCCAAGGGTCACTCTTCTGAACATAGAGCTTTTATGCATTTATCTGGAGGTTTCAGTCGTATCCTTTTTGTCTGGATCTCAGCTAAGTTTTGGATACCAGATGTCACTGGATAAAAGAGTTATAAATACATTAAATGATGTTCTGCTGTCATTTAATAAAATGAGTTGCATTGTTTCTTTCCTCCCTTGTGAAATTGTTCAATGGCAGTCCAGGTAGACGTATCTCATACTGAATTAGGCTAATTGAGATGATAGTCCCGGATATGTTTCCAGTTCTAGAATAATATTTTAAATAAGAAGTCATTGCCAGGATTTGGATAACCAAAGATTCATTTAGTGTAAATGTTCTTTGGCTTTTATGATCTCAATATGCTTGAATATATATCAAATTTACTGAATCCACATTAAAAAAACATACATGTAGGCTCTAGTCTACTGGGTAGATCAGACAAGACTCAGCTGACTCACAGATACATGGAAATAGATCAAACAAGTAGCATGTGTTTGAAAGGAACACTTCAGTTAGACAGGGAGTGGAGATTTTTTGACAATCCTTCTGAATGTGAGTGAGAGTGTAGGTTTGTGTGGGTGAGCGTGTGGGTGGATACATCTGTGGGTGTCAGAAAGAGACAGCCAGAAATAGATGGCTGCAGTTCCGTCGCTAGTAAAATGACTGTAATAGTAAAATAAATTTAAAGGCATAGAGCTTTATGGTGCCCTTTAAAACAGTTTTAGACAAACAATGTCTACAGACGGGCTTATTTAAAATACCAATTGCTTCCCACAAAGAATTTAAATTATCCCTCCTTACGCAATACCAGGCAATTTTCATTTACCACTTACTTGAAATTTGGTAATTATCACAAATGAAACCCTATCTTACATTCTTGGTAGTCAAAACTTCTTAAAAATGGGAAAATTGAGATAAATTGGCTGTATTTCTCATCTAGAAAATGACCTTCAGCTGTTCATAAACCAAGAAATGACACCAAATAACTTGGCAAGGAAAAATGAGCTAAAATGGGTAATAGAAGAAGGGTAATCTACAGCGATAACAAGATGATGCCTGCCATTCTTACCCGTATGCAGTAATTGGGCAATACAAAAATGTAAAAAGAGGGAATTGGCTATACAATTGCTTGCCTGGTTTCACTTGGGAGAATAAGGTTGTGGACGAGCTGGAGTCTATGCATAGAAACTCCATTTACAAGAAATTCTCAGATGCTCATTGTTTTTGGGAATTCTACGATTGTTATTCCTAGACCCTGGCAAGTCTGAATTTATGGGCAAGTTGAGAACTCCCAAAGCTACCCAGAATATCACTTGAAACTAAAGCAAATAATCCCAAAATGAAAGAGGTGATGGATCAGTATGCACAGGCAAGATCGTTCAATACGCAGCACACATTTTTGAGCACCTCTGACGTATCTCCCTGTCGTGCTTGCTTCTAGAATTACAGCCCTGCACCCGCCCTCAAGGCACTCAACCCTTGAATTAAACAGTTAAGGAAGCTGATTAACACTGTGCTAGGTGCAATGAAACAGGTGTCAATGGAGGAAGCAATTATTAATTTTTCATTCATCATCCATGATTTTTTTCCGAAGCAGAAATACCTTTTTCTAATTAGAAAAATAATACATGCTCTTTATAAAAAATTCAGATATGATAGAAGAGTATCATCGGCTCATGTAAGGAAAATTCATTTAAAGTCATTAGACACTATGGGAGAAAAGGATCTGTGCTTTTTTACATATGTCCTCTTTGTCAACTAACTTCTCCACTCCTTGCCATGCACGAGATTTTCTTATTAACTCATGGGGAATAAGCGATATAATGTACTCGCCTGGTCGGCCAAGAGACCAGGCCCATTACCCTTTATGGCTATGCACTTATTAGTTTCCACATACTGTAAGCCTAATATAAACCTATTGCATAAGCTACTTTGGGCTTGGAAAACTCCAGAACGACTTCATCTGCTTCTCATGTGTTAGCAGGATCACTACTGAACCCTTAAGACTTAAGACGGGAGTCCTATATTCTGAAGTCCTGATTCTCTACCACTTTTTCGTCGGAGCTAAGAAGTCAAATCCCACTTACCCATTCTGAGGATGATTCATGGTAGCCACGAGCCTTCTCTGGATTTGGAGCTCTTGATGTGGAGGATGAACAAGACACAGAGAGTGTGTGAGCCTGTGTTAGTCAGGACAGGGTAGGCTTATGTCACAGTTACCCAGTTAATCTGAAACCCCAGTGACTCAGCACAGGAAAGGTTTATTTCGTGCTCGTGCGACTTGTGATGGATGGGGAGAGGGCCTTGCTCAAGCACTCAGGTTGACGGAGGCTCTGCTACCGTGTGGCTGCACCAGCTCCCTGCCACCAGGCTCTCATTTGTTACCATTAATTCCAATTTGGGTTGACTAAAAATAGCAACATGCCTGGATTTGTTGGGGTAGGACAATTTCTGTAACAATTAGTTATTTCTGGTTTTTAGAATTCTGGATAATTTTTTTTTCTTTTGCTTATCTGAATTTTATAGTTTTTCTAAAATCTCAGTGGTTTAAGACAATGGAATTTATTAATTGCACATGTAACAGTTCAGTGTGGTATTTTTTCCCATTTATTTGAATGTATTCCCGGGTTCAGGTACAATTTAGCTACATTGATATATTGCATTGTGGTGACATCAGGACTTCACGGCACACACACATCACTGGAGCAACACCCACTGTACCCACAAGCAACCTCCCACCATACGCCCCCTTCCACCTCCCACCACCTCCAAGTCTCCATTGTCCATTGTTCAGTGTGGGTATTTGATGAGCAGCCTTGTATGGGGTGATTCAGGGACCTGGGCTCCTAATTCCTGAGACTCTGCCATCCCCCAGGCCTTCAGAGTCTTCTGCTGGTCCCTTTTTATCAGGCAGGTAGACACAGCAAGAGAAGGATCTGGGCTAGGCTTGGAAACGGCCTGTGTCACTTCCACCCACACTCTGTTGGCCAGAAGTCATGATCACACTTAACCTCAAGGGAGCCTGGGAAATGTAGTCTGTCTGTGTGTACTGGAGGAAAAGTGATAGGTTTGGTGACAGTCTCTGCCACAATGCCCCTCACATGACCAAAACAAAAAACAAAAGCAAGAAAGAGAAGAGAGAGGGAAGAGGAACTAAGAAATCTGACTAGAGTTGGATGTGTCTGGGAAAAGAATACTATTTTTACTGCATTTGCTTCATTTGTACTTATGCGTTGTTTCTACACAAGTTCATTTTATTTTCTTTTAAAACCAATTTTTAAAAATGTTAATATCCAGCTTTGTTGAGAGTAACACTTAGCTCCTTGGAACGTAAACTGATATAACCTGACTGAAAGGAAATTTGTCTGTATGATCAAAAACCTTATAAGAAGTACAATCAATGATTCTACTTCCAGAATTCTATCCCGGGGACATAGGCAGGTCATATAAACAGATTATATACATATTTATCACAGCATTGCTTATAATGGTGAAACACTTTCATGATATAAGTGTCCAGCAATCAGAGGTAAAATAATAACGCTACTTCCAATAAAATAACATGTGGCCATGAATGATGCCCTAGATGTCTATTTAGTGACATTGAATGATATTCCTTGTACATTAAATGAAAATATCAGCTTATAAATCTATATGTCTAGAATATTCCTATTTTTCTTTTTCCAAAAAATGATTTTATATATAAATATGTATGTACATGATTTTTATCCAATTATTTTTCTCTGACCATTCTAATGCTTGGTGAATTTTTTTTTCCTTTTTGGCTTATCTGTGTTTTCTATATAAACAGGTAATACTTATCTAAAAAGAAATCTTTCTTATTTTAAAGCAAAAAACCCAAACCCATAATATTTAAAACAGAAACACAAGAGTTTTAACTCATAGGCATTGCAAAGAAAAAAACAAAACAAAATACCACCTGGTTACCCACACTGGCTTGGATAATGTGCAACAAATTATATCTTCCAGATGGCTCTTGCCTGAGCACCTGGAAGAGTCTAGGTTGGGGTGGGGCTGGGGGGCAGGGGTTGGTATGCGCCTGATATTGTCTAGGCCCCTGTCTCTGCATTGGGTTTAAGCAAACCGTAAAGTTCACGCATAGCTGCTGTTCTTCATTCCTCCCCTCCCTCACCCCGACAATGGTCTGCTTTCTTTCCTCTAAGTAGGAAACCTGCAGAGGCAGCTGGCTTGTGATCTCTTGTGTAGGCTTGTGAGTGAGTTATATGCAAATCACATGCAAAACCACTCAGAATCCTTTCTCAGATGGTCCAAGTCAAGAATATTTGTCAGGAATCTGTAGTACACCTAAAAAAAGGGCACGTACATCTGATATTTCTCTTACTTAATTTCTTCCAGAATAAGTCAAGCTGCTGTCAGAAAAGCTTTCAGCTTCTAAGTTCACTATTTTTTTTTGAGTTATCCATGCATGCATGCTTATAAAAGTGAAATTATTTTCAAAGATAGAATAATTTTTCCACCACAATTGAACTCCAAGTAAGTGAAGAGCCAGATCATGATAATTTCCTCTAAGAATCAACATCCTCTATTGTTCAAATAACTTGCAGTATGGATTCACAACAGCTGAAAGATGGGGAAAAATTTTTAAACATTTTCAGTATTAACAATAGTGATTTTTATGAACTAAAGACCTCACTCAGTAAACTCATACATTTCTGTCACCTACACATATACAAACACACTACCCAAAATTCATTAATACTTATTAAAATTATACTCATTTACAAATTAACTCAAAGAAGTATGTACTTTTAAAAAGATGTTACTTACAATAAAAAAATCAAAGGTGGCCGAGCACGGTGGCTCACTCCTGTAATCCTAGCTCTCTGGGAGGCCGAGGCGGGCGGATTGTTTGAGCTCAGGAGTTCGAGACCAGCCTGAGCAAGAGCGAGACTCCATTTCTACTAAAAATAGAAAGAAATTAATTGGACAACTAAAAATATATAGAAAAAATTAGCCAGGCATGGTGGCACATGCCTGTAGTCCCAGCTACTCGGGAGGCTGAGGCAGGAGGATCGCGTGAGCCCAGGAGTTTGAGGTTGCTGTGAGCTAGGATGACGCCACAGCACTGTAGCCCAGGCAACACAGTGCTAATCTTTATAAAAAAAAAAAAAAAAAAAAAAAAAAAAATCATCTATTAAAATAAGATCATTTTTGGCCAAAGAATTGTTAGGTCCAGGCTTATGGATGCCAAAGAATGTTTCAATGTGAATCCTTTAAGACACTCAAAGATCTGTTATCAAGCAAGCTAACAGCTGATTTTTTCCAACTGTAAACACTCTTGACAGCTTATCAGTATAGGAATTGTCCTATACTGGTAATTGCTAAGTTCAATTTTACCTTCCTCATTTCAAACAAGCTTTTATAATAATCTGCTCCCATAGTAAGTACAAAGCCATGACCAAAAGTAGATGTCAGACTCAACTTACAGAGAATTTATGGTGTTCTTGAGACACGGTATCTTCCATGGCAACTGTTATTTTTATTTCTATACATTTGGCACTGTCACAAGATCTTTATAGTTATTTCAAGAATATTTTCAGCAAAAGTAAATATTTGTTGTTTCAACAGACATATGAGTAACATTTAGATTTTTTTACTTTTTAACTTTTGGTTGCTGAATATACGTATAATAATTAAACCTATAGCATGACATATTACATAGTCTCATACTCCAAATCTACTTCTAACTTTGTCATGTCTACATTTTTGCCTATAAATTTTCTTGCTTGGGGAACTTTGCAATGGTCTTTGGCCAAAAACAACAAAGTTTTATCCTAGGCTTTAAAAGAGTCATACCTGTTTTATGATTGCAGCATCAGTGGAAAGGAATTCAAGACTCCTTATGCTAATTCTACATAAAAGTCATAATACTTTACTATTTGTCATTGCATAAGCAATTTGAAGAATGCTTTAAAATAAAATGATACCAATAAACGCAGGGTATATTTTATTTAGTCATAGCCAAGTGTGGTTTTGCAACAAATATAAGATGTGCAGCTATAATATGTCCAGTGTGGAAGATTCAACAAAAACTATTTAATCTAAATTTTATTAGCAGTTAAATCTATTTTCTAGATTTTTTAAATGGCCATTGATAAACGTTCTTTCATTGTCCTCTGGAATAGTCACAGATTATGCAGGGAAGCCATTTCCTAGATTGGCTTGGAATTAATGAACTAAGGCTCTCCTGCTAAACTGTGTGGTTCCACTCCTGGCTTCCCCCAGACAGTTGATGAACAATGTAATTTGCTTTCATTGTAGACAGTATTCCTATAATGTTCTCATTCATGAAATTAAAGTGGTCAAAGGGAAAGACTTTCATAAAGAATGTTTTTCGCTGATGTGATTCCTTCTAAAACAGAAAATCACTTTACCTAAAGTTCAATTAGGGCCAGATACAGTATAAATGGCCTCTGTAACAGGCTTGAAATATACAAGATGCTGAAACATTATTTTCCATTGGCTTTCCTGGTTCTATGCCAAACATGTCCTGGCTGCAACAGAAGAATGAGGAGGCTTTGGGGGAGAAATAGGACATAACTAAGGAGGCTCTAGAAGGGTGTAGCTGCAATCTGGCACTTTGCAGAAATTTTGGAAAATGAATGAAGCTCTTTCTTTTATAATTCTAACTCTATAGGTAGGATCCACTTACAAATTATGGGAACTTTATAATATATCCCTTAAGAAACCCAACTCTTTCCAGAGAAGTGACAGTGAGCCATATGGTTTTGTTCAGAGACGTAAGGTTGAAGAATAGATTTTATGTTCAGACAAAAATCTATTTTGAAGGTAAGGAGGAAAAAAAAAAAAAGATAAATTTTACTGAAAGCCAAACAGAAACGGAGAAACAATCATAGCTATTTAGGAAAAAGACCAAAACCTTTTCAACCCACTAAACATGAATTAAAAACTAATATTAAAAGGAAGAAAATTAGTAAGCCGTTGCATTAGTCCAAAGAGTCCAACAGGTGTTTGCTGTTAAGCAAAAGCTACAGAAATAATACAGTAAAATCTTGATATATTACAGAACCAAAACAAATAACAACAAAAAGCAAAACAAACAAAAGCTACTACACAAGAGTTCATTTTAACTTTAAGAATCTGGTATAGCAGTACATTTTCTCAAAGGATTGAAACAATTTTAACCCCAGCTGCCACCTATTTATCTAACAATAGATTGTTTAAAGATGTGTCACTTCTGGTGCGGCTATTCATTTCACCTAAACTGCATGAAGTTTAAGCCTCAGAGTAACTTTATCACATATAGACCACATGCAGACTAAATACAACACTTGTGCCTGATTCTGAATGGTATCTTATATCAAAATGCTCCCTTAATTATAGCTCCTGCTTCTCAAACTGCTCTTTCAAATTGCCAGAAGCTGCCTATAGTAACCAAAATTGGATTCATGCAGAAAAAATATATTTTAGGAAAACATGTGCAACAAGCACCTAAGCATCTGTTAACACTAAAACCAGAAAGCAGTATATGCTGCAGAGCACATAAGAACAGCCTTTAAAATTTAGTAATTCACAGCATTCACTTTGAATTATTATGGCAATCTTTTAAAGCAACACACCACAATGGCACAATCATTTCATTTGTTCAACACATGTTTATTGAGCATCTACATGCTAGGCACTATGCTGGGTACTGAGGATACAGTGATTAGTAAATAGACACATAAATAGACACATAAAGTGCTACAAGTTTGTATGATTTCTAAGGCTGAAAAGCAGGAGGTTATATTGCTATAACTATAAAAGAGAAAACAAGATCATCCTCTGATTTTTCCATTAAAGTAGCCATCCTCCCACCGCTACCCTTATGAAGTGACTGAAGCAGATGATAACTGGGGGAAGGAAGGGAGAACAACAACAGGCAATTAGGGGTGAGGATTAGGAATGAGCTCACGCTTTTCCCAATCCTTGTTTTTCTTTTCTCTTCATTGATCAGATACACATGGGATAAGAAATGGGAGGGTATCCTGGGATTAAGGAGGTTAAGACTACCAGTAATAATAGGACTAGGTTGTGAGAAATGTTAATAGAACAGAGTTTTCAGGGACTTACAGGGAGGGATAAAAAAATCACCAAGAGTAACAAAAGGGGAAGGCCTGTGAATGTGACAAAGATGAGTCACCAACTGGAACGAACATTTATATGTTATATATGTTGGCAAGAGTGTCATTAAAAAAGTAAGTCCTGTTGAGAACGCATTAGAGACACATCCATTCAAATGACTGGCAACCACTAACAGCTCCTCAAATATGGGGTACATGATAGGCACTGACAGCATATAAATAAAAGGAAAAGAAGAAATGAATCCTACACCATTGGAGTATTTACAATGTCACTGTGCAAACTGTAAAGTGTCACATATAAATACTAGTTATTAATCATTTATTCTTACTACAGACAAGGAAGCTTTGCTTCAGACAGGTTAAATGACTTGACCAAGGTCACAGTTATGCTTAGTGGCATGACAGGCAAAGACTCAGACAATGAACTATAACATACGTGACCAGGCATATGTCAAAGCCATGAACATGTGATCTCCAGGGAAGCCATGAGACAGACTCTATCCCCCCACATCAGAAGAGAACTGCCTAATGTACTCTGGAGAAACAAAATCACTAGAGATTAATTATACATTACAAAGCTATAAGAGAAAACAGGAAAGCAGTAGTTTCCATGATTAATTACTTTGAGGCATAGCTAATTAGACAGAAGTGTCCATTTTTTTCAATCAGCCTTAAAAGATATAAATTAATGCCACTCTAAACAGTTACAGAAATAACTGGTTTAGATGTTATCTTTAAACACAATTATAAATCCCAGAGGAATCCAAGAAAAGACTAACTGAACACACATACTCTAAATCAGTGCAGGAAGAGAAATAGGAAGAAAAACTGAAGAAGAGAAAAAAGATAGAACTTTTTGTAAGAATTCCACTGAATGGTTATTGTTCATTATATAGGAAATCACTGATTCCTTAAGCCTTCAAGAATGGCAATGAAAGCACCACATGTACTCACCATCAAATTGGTATTAACTGATCAGCACTTAAGTGCAATATAGTAACAACATTCACTGGGTGTCGGACAGATGGCAAGAAGGAGGAGGGGATGGGTATATACACACCTAAAGGATGAGTCTGGGGGATGGACACGCTTGAAGCTCTGACTCAGGTTGGGCAAGGGCAATATACATAACCTAAACATTTGTACCCCCATAATATGCTGAAATAAATATAATTAAAAAACAAACAAACAAACAAAAATCTCAGAGGCAAAAGAAGGAAGAACTTCTCTAGCTAAATTAGCTATAGTTGCCGGGCGCGGTGGCTCACGCCTGTAATCCTAGCACTCTGGGAGGCCGAGGTGGGCGGATCGTTCTGAGCTCAGGAGTTCGAGATCAGCCTGAGCAAGAGCGAGACCCCATCTCTACCAAAAATAGAAAGAAATTAATTGGACAGCTAAA
>CAUYSK010059139.1:0-16340 GCA_963575035.1 Avahi laniger | reverse complement strand
TCTATTAACAAGCACATATACTTATCCATAAAACGCATCGATGGCCACCACTACAAGAAACAGGTGTCTCTTCCCTGGGGCGTTGAACACCTGGGGGAGGGGCTAGACAAGGTAGAGTGGGGAGGGGAGGGTGAGCATTTTAAATCACACACTCAGTGGACCTATTTTGTGCAAGGCCAGGTGGCTGTCGGCCCCGTGAGGCAGTGTGGGCTGAGTGGGGGCTGGTGGGGACCCTGTGTGCCTGGAGCAGAGAGTGGCCGTGGAGGGACCGTCTACCGCTGTGTGTGAGCTGCGTCTTCCTCTGTCCCTGCAGCCCTGGCCTGTCCCACAGGAAACGCACAGTGCAAGAAATGTCTTCCAGTGTCCCCCTGTGGTTTCATCTGGCCATCGGCCACCAGCTTTCCTACTGGGTCATCACTCGCCAGGTGCTGCCCAGAGAGGGATGACTTTGCTTAAAAGGAAGATCCTGAAGGTACCACCAACCGGAGGCCACCACTCGCCGCTCCCCTGGCAGCAGACCCACACGTTCCTCCTTTTTTTGTTTGTTTCTTTTTTTTAAGTTTTGTTTTAATTGACACATAATAATTATACATGTTTATGGGGTACAGGGTGGTGGTTTGATGTCTGCTCTCCTACGTTCATTGCAGAGCTATTCACAAATAGCCAAGATATGGCACCAACGTAAGTGTCTGTCAACAGATAAATGGATTTTTAAAGTGAGGTGTGTATGCAACACGGAATACTATTCAGCATAAAAAAGAATGGAAGCCTATCATTTGTGAAAACATGGATGAGCCTAGAGGACATTGTGTTAAGGGAAATAAGTCAAGCACAGGAGGACAAATGCCGCATGTCACTTCTGGAGGGAAGAACTAGGCGGGGCCCCCACACCAGCCACGGCGGGTTCGTTGTCACCTAGCAGCGTTGGTGTCAGCTGGCACAGCTGGGTGGGAGGCTCATGCGCACACAAGGTAGTGTGGGGAACAGAAGTCATAGACTAGGGGACACTCCTGCCAGCCCTCCAGGCATGGGGTCTCCTGGCGGAAGGACCCCCAGCAGGGGCTGCCTGTCAGTCATTTCTGCCATCAGAGAAGCTGTCCGCAGGCAGCTGTGTGCCATGCTGGGGAAGCAAGACCTCGCTGGGGACACTCCCTGAATCATCAGTGTCTGCAAATGCCCTCGGCGGAGCCCCGACGGATGGGAGAACATTTCTGAAAGGCAGCTCCACAGAAGACTGCTGGCAGGGGAGGTGTCTGTGCACACTCTGCTTTGGGGGACAGCCCTGCCACCCTGCGTGCCTCTGTTAGGATGCTGAGCTGGGCTGCAGGAAAACACCAGCATTTAAATCAAAATGAGAGACAGGGAGAGGCCTTCTAACACTAACGGAGCCAGGAGGTCACCATCTTGACAATTCACTGTGAGGCTTAAAAGTAAGCTCTAAAAATAGCATTTTAAAGGGGGTTTCTCAGGCAGAATTGGCCGAGGGGCAGAGGTCTGCAGCACCTGGACAGTGCTCCCCACTCCCTGGACAGTGCTTCTCTCAGCTCCACCTTCTCCGCTGCCCCTAGGGGTGGAGAGGGGACGTGTGAGCTGGGGGCTCCACAGGGCTCTTCTCACGCCGGGTGTGGCAGAGGCAAGTCCTCAGCACTGAGGATCCAGGAGGAGACAAATCCATCCAATGGCTCCTCCTTGAGCCCTGGCCACCCTAAAGCGCGACTGCTTAGTGTGGGCAGCGATGCGCGCACAGGTGGGAGGACTCACCTGAGGACAGGACCTGAGTGCTGGACACAAACGCCGCTGATGGGCGAGCCCACTCCGAGGAAGCCCCACTCTACTGCCAG
The DNA here is from genome assembly GCA_963575035.1 of Avahi laniger. Classification (NCBI taxonomy): domain Eukaryota; kingdom Metazoa; phylum Chordata; class Mammalia; order Primates; family Indriidae; genus Avahi; species Avahi laniger. Next base: position 14,499 of record CAUYSK010059139.1, on the reverse strand, counting down.
GGTGTGGGGCGTCATCGTGGTAAGAAAGGGGTGCAGAGTGGGGGGGTTACCCGCAGGGAGGGGACACGCCCCGTTCTGGCCTCTATGGTAAAGTACACCCAGGATAACAGCAGCAAGGCCGCAAAGAGCCGATGAGTCAAGAGGTGCCATGTTAACCTGACAGGCTTAATTTCAAGTGGACTTGGAGAAAAGCAAAATGACTGCAAACTTCACATCTGCCCCTTCTCCTTCTCCCTCATCAGAGCGAGGCTCTGGCTTGCCTTCCCTACAGCCAAATAAATCTGCATTTGTCCGTGACTGCCTTTCTGTCTTGGCCAATTATATCGGAGTAGCTCGGCTGTGTTCACCTTACGGAACCCCCACCACTGCCATAACCAGGGGTGCGCACACTGCAGGGGACGTATATAATTTAGTTTGTGTTGGGGGTGTGGTGTTTTTGACAAATATAATTTGTGAAATCCTATTGACTCCCACTGACTGTGGAAAGAAGAGCCCAGGCCCCTCAGACAGGACGGGTTTTCCGAAGCCCCTCCTGTTGCCGGGGTGAGCCCCATGGAAGGGAGACTGTCTGGGTGATATGGGAGGCCAGGCCAGGACAGTGGGCGAGAGATGAGTATATGGGGCCAATAAAATTTCCTGAACTTTGGTCTCTTGGAGACAAGCTGGGGACGTCACACTGCTTTCTCCCGGGGTGTCCTGCTGGCATTATTAGGCCAATAAACCTCCTAAGAGTCTCTCTCCCTGCACATCACCCCAGGAGCCCAGGGCCTGACTGCTACGGCGGGAGGGCGGCAGCTGCAACATGATGCTGCCTCCCGCTGCCCCCTCCCAGAGCGCCTTCGAGCAGCTGGAGGTCAATAAAATGTCCTCAGGCCCTGCCCGCCAGGCCGCACCTTTGTGCCTGGTCCCTGGGATTGCAGAGGGACACGGCAGTAAGCGGGGAGAGGAAGGCCCACGACACCAAACAGACGCCTGTGAACCAGAAAGAGAGCGCAGGGGACCAGCACAGACGCCGTGGGGAAACACACCATGAGGAGGGAGCGGTGGATCACCCACGTCGCCTGGAAGACCTAGATTGGGCTTGAAGAACCTGCCTGGGGCCGCAGTGCGCGTGAGGGCGCCCGGCAGAACCCGTGGGACGGTCGCCTGCTCCAGGCTCCCGCGGGGACAGCACCTGCCGTATCCCCCTTCGTGTGGGGTGTGCTCTCGAGTCTCCTGGGTCTTGTTAACTTGCAGACTCTATCAGTGGGCCGGGGTGGAGCCAAGAGTCTGCATTTCTAGCAAGTTCTCGGGTGGTACTGACCCTGCTGGTCCCTGTAGACACTGCTAGAAATAAATACAGGATCACGAGTTCCGCCCAGAACTACTGATTCGGATCTGCAGTTTGTGACATCTCCAGGTGGCTCAAGTGCCCATTAAAATGTCAGAAGTTCTGTTCTAGACACCCAGCCTCACGCACTGGCAAATTCAATAAAATTGGGGGCCATTGCTGCCACCAGACAAAGGGCCAGAGGGCCCACGTCCGTGGCCCACCTCCAGACGTAGCCAGGACGCAGCACATAACCGCATGCTCTGCTGGCTTGATGGCTGCTGTGGTTTGAATGTGTCCCCTCTAAAACGTGGGTGTCGCCAATGTGACAGTGTTAAGAGGTGGGCCTGAACGAGGAGACTAGGCCAAGGGGGCTCCTCCCTCATGCATCGGATTAGGGCTCTTATAAAAAGGGCTTGACCAAGGGTGTTGTCTCACTTCGCCTTCCACCCCCCACCATGGGAGGACGCTGCAAGAAGGCCCTCAGCAGGCGCCAGGTGCCGGCACCTCAACATGGACTTGCCGGCGCCCAGAACTGCGGGAGATAAATGTCTATTCTTCGTAAGTTACCCAGTCTCAGGCATTCCGATATTGCAGCACGAAACGGACTAAGACAACAGCCATCCGTCTGGCGGCAGCTACAGTGTGATGGATTTGCGCTGACAGCTGAAATCCCACGCGGTCCCTTACTGTGCTCATGGCAAGTGCCGAGTCACGGGTGCAGGCATCTGCCAGGGTGGGCACAGTACCTGGAACCGACGCAGACGGACCAGCTGCAGTGGTCAGGAGGAAGTGGGTTCTGCAAAGCTTAGTATCACTCGCCATTTAAAATCCATTTCCAGGTCAGCAGCACCTGGGGGAAACTGGCGCTCTGCTCACGACAACTGTCCTCCGGAGACAACGGTCGGGTCCTCCCACAGCCAGTGCGCGGGCTCTTCCCGCTCCTGTGGCACGTATGTGCCAACGTCTGTGCTACGGTTCAAGTACGTTTTCAAAGCTGACTTTTTAAAAACGCAGTATGATAAAGCAACAGTCCTTAGAGTGCAAGCCCGTGGGACCCTTGTCTTTGGGATGACTTGCTCCTCGCTGCTTTCTCCCCAGCAGATCGCATACTGGAAGAGAAATCGACGTAGCAAGAATTTAATTTGTTTTAATTTGCTCTTATTTATTTTCACTGAGATTGAGCATTTTTCCTGTGCTCTGGGAATATTCTCTGAATATCCTCGCCTGTTTTTCTATTCTTTCTTTTTGTTGTTAGTTTATAGCCTCTCTTCACATATTCAACATGTTACCCTTCTGGCTGTTGTTTGTGATGCAAACATTCTCTCGGAGTCTCTTGTCTTCTGAGGCCGTGGATGGTTTGTTTCACTCTACAAATATCTGTCATTTTTTTTACTCAGTCAAATTTGTTCATTTTCCAAAATGGGCTTTGGAAGTCCTCCCCACTCTAAGGTTAAAAAAAGATCTTTATTTTACTTTATTACTTTTATAGTTTTATTTCAAATGTAATTAATATGTCTGGAATGTATTTCTGTGTGTGCTGTTAGTTAAGAATCTAATTCATTTCTTCCCAGTGAATAGTTATTCATCCAAATACTGTTTACCAAATTGCCTATTCTTTCTCCCGCTGATTTTAATTCCATGATACATTACTAATGAAAAGGAGTGTTATGAAACATGTTGAGTGCAATGCCATCTTTGAAAAGATCACAAAAGGGCCAGGAGCAGTGTCTCCTGCCTATACCACCAGTGCTGCGGGAGGCCAAGGCAGCAGGATCACTTGAAGCCACGAGTTCGAGACCATAGCAAAACCCCGCCGCTACACAAAATTTTAAAAATTGGCCATGCGTGGTGGTGCACACCTGTAGTCCCGGCTACTCGGGAAGCTGACGGGAGCATAGCTTGAGCCCAGGATTTCTAGAGATGGCGCCACTGAACGCACTCTGGCCTGAGCAACAGAGGGAGACCCTGTCTCTGGGGGAAAAAAAAGATCATAAATGGGGTTCTTGTGGGATTGTAAGATCATTAGTGGTGGTTTCTGTTTCTATATATTTTCCGATTCTCTACCGTGAATATATAATATATTTAAATTTTTATCTGTGTTTAAGGTTTAATGTTTCCAAGTTCTAGTAGCTTGTGTGTATGTGTATGTGTGTGTGTGTATATGTGTGTGTGTATGCACATGCACATACGTGTGTGTCCTTGTCCGCATGTCCAAACACCTGGGCTTGCCTGGGTGCACAAGGCCCACTGGCCACTGCTAAGTGTGTCAGAAGAAAGTCCCCAAGACTGGGATCAGGTTTTCATGGGTCTATCTTCACATCTCAGCAGACATACAGGCGGGACAACTGCCTGAGCTCGTGGGTACAGTTTATGTTCATAGAATGAATGAAGACACTGGCCCGAGTGGCGACTGGCCATGTGGCTCCAGAACAACTGTTGATGGCCCTTGGGGTCCTTGCAGCTTCAGTCCCAACCGACCACGGCTCCACACGCGCTCACCATCCCCGTTTGCAGACGTCAGGTCCACCTTGCTGAACAGCGGTAACCTCACGCTCCTCTCGATCCCAACTTTATAGTTGTTTCCATCAGTACAAACCTGCATTTATCCAGGTTGCACCATCTTGTTGACCTGAATATCCAGGGTAAAGAGACTGGCCGCGCTCGGGTCACTTGACAAGCACGGAGGCAGCAGTGTGTGCAGCGCCACAGAGAGGCTGCCCACCCACCGCTCGCCGCTGGGGACGGAGCTCGGGCACCAGGCGCTGGTCGCTGACCGTGATCTACGAGGCCAGGGCCGCAGTTCGAGCCCAGAGAATCGGCCGTGCTCTTTCATGGTTAGCTACTCTGTGCTCCGACATGCCATTCCTCAGAAGTAATCAAGGTCGGAGTCAGACACGGACGTCAGACAAGTCTCCGCCATTCCTCCCGGCCATGCAAGAGGATGATAAATAAAAACAGGGGTGCGTGAAGGCAAAAAGGCAAGAAACCAGAGGTCTTTTGTTAAAATATAGATGTCCCAGAGCATGGTGACACGAAGTTCTGGGAATTCATCCTGTCAAGTCAAATTCGTCTGCGTTTACGTGAAGACACAGAAAAAAAAAACTTAACATGGTTTGGAGGATTTGGTTTATGTCTTGCAGGAAGCAGTCAGGGGTGGAATGCAATGGGAGACCCAGGAAAACGTTTCTTAACTTTCCTACTGGTCAGTTTGAGCAAAGCCCTAAAGATTGTCAGCAAATGGAAATCCTTAAACTAGTAAGAAATGAAAGGGACATAAGTTTTATCCAAAACAACAAAGAGAGGAAACAAGGAGAGTGAGGGGGAGGAACCGTACAGGGAAGCCCCGCTCTGCCACCAGCAGGCTCGTGCCGCCGGGCAAGGCCGACCTGCTGGAACCTCTTGGTCTCTAAAACCCGGCAACTGGCTAGTCCGAAACTCATCCCAAGTCTAAGAATCGAAATTTTTTAAATTTATGATGTTATCAGTTTTTATTTTGGTGCTTTTCTGTTACTTTCAAAGTCATCATAAACAAACACATTTAGAATATTGTTTCTTTAAAAAGGAAAGTGAAAAGACCCACAGAACAGAAGAAAATGTTTGTAAATCATACATCTGATAAGGGACTTACGTTTAGAATAGATAAAAGACTATCTGAAGAACAGTTAAACCCCGATAATGAAAAGGCAATTTAAAAATAGGCAAAGAATTTAAATGGACATTTCTCCAAAGAGGATGTGCAAATAGCCAATAAGCACATGAGAAGATGCTCCGCGTCATTAGCCATCGGGGAAATGCAAACCCAAACCACAGTGAGACGCCACTGTGCACCCACTAGGAGGCCGTATCAAACAGACATGCAGTGACAGTCCCGGCAAGGGTGAGAGAAACTGGGACCCTCACACGCTGCCGCGGGGAGTGGAAAATGGTGCAGCCACTTCGGGAAACCATCTGGCACGTCCTCAAACACTTAAACATGCAGGTGCCGTATAACCAGCAATTCCGCTCCCGTACATGCCCCGGAGAAATGAACACACACGTCCACCCAAACACCTGTGCGCATATGCTCACAGCAGAATTATCATATTTTATATCATATAATTACAATATTATAGTATCATGCTATTAAAAGCAAAACAACACAAATGGCCAGCAACTGATGAATGGATGGATAAAATGTGGTATATCTATTCAGTGAAATTATTTGACCGTAAAATGAAGTACTAATACAGGCCACAGTATGGATGAATCTTGAATGCATTATGCAAACTTAAAGGAGTCAGGCAGAAAAGACCACGTATGATTCCATTTATATGAAATGTCCAGAATGGGCAAATTTATAGAGACAGAAGTGGATTAGTGGTTGCCAGGGAGAGGGAAGTGAAGACTGACTGCTAATGGGATTTCTTTTAGGAGAGTAGAAAATGTTCTAAAATTAGCTTGTGTTGGTGGCCACACGCTTCTTGAGAGCAGAAGTCTGAAATCAAGCATTGGCAGGGCTGATGCCTTCTGAAGGCTCTGATGGAGAATCTGCTCCATGCTTCTCTCCTGCTCTGGCAGGTTCTGGCAGTCCTTGGTGTTCCTTGGCTTGTTCCCTGGTTCACCCCAACCTCTGCCCCTGTGACCCCATGACCTTCTCCATGTCTCTCCTCTTCTTTTCTCTTATGAGGCCACTCATCATTGGAATTGGACCCGCCCAGATGATCCAGGATACTCTCATCTCCAGATCCTCACCTTAATCACATCCACAGAGACCATCGTTCCAAATAAGGTAACGTTCACAGGTGGGTCTGTGTCTGGGGACGGCCATTCACCCCGCTACAGGGGACTCTGATCATTTCCCACCAGCTGGTGTCGGGCCACCTCAGCCCACCAGAGCAGGTCTGATAGAATCCACCTGTGTTCCCAGGCTCTCTACTCCAGACACGGAGCTCTCTCTTCTTCCTTCGTGACCCGCTGTGCCACGCGGGTCCCCAGCTGTGTAGGTGTATAACTGAGAGGGGCTGCTCAAGACCAGAAATCTCTGCTCCAGATTGCTTCACTGTCTCCACCTAGGGGGGTGCGACCCTGGCAATTTTTATATAGCAGCTCTTGGTGAAAAAACATTAATGCTTCATCTAACTTAACCCATGTCACTTATAAACAGAGACCTGGAAGGGAAGAGTGGTTGATGGTTGTGGCCAAAAAGTGTCGTGCCCTGATGACACACTGGGCACCACTCCAAACACTTCCCAAGTGTCGCATCACTTACCCCTCCCGGCAGCCTATGCAGTAGGTGACATTGCTGTCCCATTTACAGACGAGGAGGCTAAGGCCGGGAGAGGTGCAGCAACTTGTCCAAATGCGCACAGTAATAAGTGGCAGAGCTGGACTCGGAACCAAGACGCACAGCTCTTGCGTCCCAGCACACCAGGAAGAAGCCCGTGCCCAGGCTGGGGAGTCGTCCAGCACTGCGATTATGTATTTATTCTGTTTACTTGTTAACTCATTTCTGTGTCACCTCATTTAAGAAAGATTTGCAGTAACTTATAAGAACACATACACTACTATAGGAAAGTATAGATAATGGTAACCAGGAAACTTGCAAATTAGACCCATAAGAGAAGACTCAGGGTGCCACCTGCAGCTCCCAGGGCCTCGCACACTGCTGGAGCGGAGCCGCAGATTTGGCCTTGAGCCTCCTTAGCACGGTAAAAAGTGGACCTGGATGGTATTAACGCATAATTTTCATTTTCCACAAGGAGAAAGCACGTGAGTTCTCACACCTTCTGAATTTCCATCAGCCCTTTACAGACCCCCCAGGACCCCCCAGTCACCCGGTCTCCTGTCAGTGAAGAGGTAGATCCAGAGCTGCGGGTCGCCAGAGAGAAAGGGCTCTGCCCTGGTGTCATTTATGCATCTGGCACACCCTGCCCAGAGCGCTTCCTCGTCTGCGCAGTCAAATGTTGACAGTGACCGGGCTCATCTCGATTCTTAGTGATTTAATGGGCGCCTGGAGAATCAGGATTCGGGGCGCTGCCCTCTGGCAGAGCAACCGTCCATCTCAAATGGAGAGGAAGGAACCCAATGGCTTGGCCCCTTCCCTTTTTTTTTTGAATTAAATGTAGTTGTAATAAATAATACAAGAGAGATGACAGACCCTGTGAATTCTTTACCCAGTTTCCCCCAGTGGTAACATGTTGCAAAACTATAGTGCAATGTCGCAAAAATATTGGCAAAGATGCAGGGCACCAATCGTATTCAGATCACCCAGTTCTACGTGTATTCGTGTGTGTGTGTGTGTGTGTGTGTGTGTGTGTGCACTTAGCTCTGTGCAATGTTATCATATGTAGGTTCCCGTTTCCACCACCATGGCCAAGACACAGGACATTTCTCTCAAAAGGGTCCCTCTTGTTACCCTCTTATGAGCACACCCCTCCCACCTTCCCCCCCATCCCTAACTCCTGGCAACCACCATCTGCTCTCAGCTCTACGATGTTGCTATTTCAAAGATGTTCCGTAACTGGAATCCTGCAGTTTGTTACTGTTGCGGATTGACTTTTTCACTCAGCATCATGCCCTTGAGCTCCACGCAGGTTATTGTACATTTCAATGGTTCCTTTCTGTCTCTGAGTAGCATCCACGGGACGTTGTACCACAGTTTGTCCAGCCATTCACCCGTCACAGGACATTGTGACGGGTTATTAGAAATAAAGCTTTCAGTTTTGGGGTTATTAGAAATAAAGCTGTTATGAATATTCATGTACAGGTTTTTGTGTGAACATACGTTTTTGTTTCCGTAGGATAAATGCCCAGGAGTGAAATTGCTGGCTCTATGGAAATTGTACGTCTAGTTTTACGAGACACCGCCAAACCGTTTTTCCAGAGTGACGGCGCGATCTTACGTACTCGCCAGCAAGGGACGAGCGAGCCAGCTTCCCTGCATCCTCACCAGCATGCGATGCTGCCACAATTTCTTAGTTCAGCTAGTCCGAGCTATGTGCAGCGACATGTCATTGTCATTCCAATTCGCCTTTCCCTGGTGGCTGACGATGTGGGTCACCTTCCCGTGCGCATACTTGCCACCTGTATTCCCTCCGCAGTGAAACGTCTGCTCGTGTCTTTTGCCCACTTCCCCTCCTTTTAACTAAATTTAATTAACTAAAAAATTCAGTGCCTCTTTAAGAGGAACAGGAAGCATGAATCCCTGGCAGAAAAAATCGGAAGATGAATATCCTCAAACAATCACACCGTGACCTGCGGAAACTACCAGAAGAATCACTGATCGTACTGAACAGCTGCTGTCAGGAAGCCACCCGGACGACCTGCACCAAAGCCGCAGTTGCTTCTGCCAGATTCTCCGAAGGCACTGGAAGAAAATGTCTGTGCAATGCTCTTCAACAGGGAACGTCCGCACCTATTTGAAGGGGGTGGCCGTGTTCACAGTGTGGCTAACATGCCCTGGAGGCTGCAGGATGCGGTCCTAATCCTAGCTCGCGCGCGATGAGCATCACATTAAGATCCTATTTGGGTAGAAACGGATATTGAGGGGCTCCTGGCCTCCCCCTGAGTTGGGACTTCTCTCTCACAAAGCAACTCCAGCCTGTTTCTTTTCTCAAATTCCCGGGTGTCTTTCACGATGCCTTAGCACAGAGCAGAGAAGAAGTGAGAGCGGCGCGTGTGCAGCCCCTCTGAGCTGGGGTGGGGACCCACAGTGAGACGAGGCACAGGAAGCACGCTCTGCACTTGGACACCACGTTCACGCAACCTCATCCACAACAGGTAAAAGTGGAAGCCACCATGTGGCCGCCGGCGGGTGACAGATGAGCAGGGCATTTACACACGCAGCGAAGCGTTATTCAGCCTGGAAAGGAAGGAGACCCTGGCACACGCGACCACGTGGGTGAACCTCGACGACATCGTGCTCAGTGAAACCAACGGGTCACAAAAGGACAAATCCTGTTGTTTCCACTTACGTGCGGTATTTAGAGCACTCAGAATCACAGGGACAGACGGAAGAACCGTGGCTACAGGGCTGGGGGAGGTATGACCAGCAGTGTTTTTGTTTTATTTTTTGAGACAGAGTCTCACTCTGCTGCTCGGGCTAGAGTGCCGTGGCGTCAGCCCAGCTCACAGCAACCTCGAACTCCTGGGCTCAAGCGATCCTCCTGCCTCAGCCTCCCGAGTAGCTGGGACTACAGGCTTGCGCCACCATGCCCGGCTAATTTTTTCTATTTTTAGTTGTTTGGCTAATTTCTTTCTATTTATAGTAGAGACAGGGTCTCGCTCTTGCTCAGGCTGGTCTCAAACTCTGAGCTCAAACGATCCACTCACCTCGGCCTCCCAGAGTGCTGGGATCACAGGCATGAGCCACCGCGCCCGGCCAACCGGGGGTTGTTAATGGCCGTGGGGTTTCAGTTTGGGAAGACGAAAAAGCTCCGGAAACGGATGGGGGTGAGGGTTTCACGATAACGTGAACGCACTTAAAGCCCCTGAACTACACACGTAAAAATGGCTAAAACAGCAGATTTTATGTTGTGCTTATTTTACCACACCTTAAGAAAGAAAAACGGGCTCTTTACCTGTGACACGCTCGGATCTGGCCTCCTCGTCACCGCCGGTCCACGCAGGGGCAGCCTGGCTTTGGTTTCCAAATGTTCGGAAAGAGCAGAGTTTAATGACCCGGCAGCTGATTCCCATTACCGTGCGATGCCGAGAATGTTCTTCTGCTCGCCAGCAGCTGGTCCAGCCTGATGAGGCTCAGCTGGCAACGCTCCTCTGCCGTCAGAGCCGCTGGAGAAACTGGCTTCAGAGCAGGCGTTTAAGGGACATTCAGATCTTCCTGGTAGAGGGGACACTTGTTAATATTCGTATGCTTGGCGGATTCTGCCTTGGGAGAGTCTAAGCCCTGACTTTGTTCAGAGAGCAAGGGCTTCAGAGCTAGAATGGACCCCAGAGATAATTAAAGCCAAGCCCATCAAGGGCCACATGGGGAAAGTGAGACCAGCCATCGAGGCAGGAAGGGTCGGATCCAGGACTACATCCAGTCTTGGGCTGTTTGTGCCGCGTTTGTCTCGCCATCCACCCCCTCCCTCCCAGGAGGTGGTGGTTGTTGTCAAATGGTCCTTGGAGAAAAATGCCTCAACTGCTTGCCTGTGGCCACCCAGCGATAATTATCGAACGCTGCTGTGTCCTGGGGCTGTCAGCTGAATAGATCCATTTCCCTCTGCCAGGAAGAGGGAGAAACTCCTTCCTCACAAGGGCACGTGCGTGGTCACAGGGTCCTGGCTGAACTGCTGTACGCAAAGTTGCCACGTTCATGCCTCACTGAACAGCATCCACGTAATCATAAAAGGAGCATTTTTTTATTATTATTATTCCAAGGTATTGTGAGGGTACAAACATTCTAGTTACATTTTGTCTTTGCCTCACCCAAATGCGGGTTAAAGGCGTGCCCTTCCCTCCCTTTAGTGCTCCCCGTGTCCTTAAGGAGCATTTATTGAGTCCTTGCCACAGGTCAGCACAGTTCGTGCGTTAATGCACATGAAAGTGTTATGTTCCTCCCATTTTAAGGATGAGACAACTAAGGCACCAACAGAAAAATCAGTTAACACCCCAAAGGCCATGGCTGGTAAAACGTTAGCCCAGACTAGTTCCAAAGACTAAGGTGGCAAGGGTTTTTACCCACCCTCATACTGATTGAGTTTAAATCCCAGATCCCTGTGGTCCCAACTCTTAGGGCTGACGCCAGTCCTGCTCACAGAGTGGGCACACCATGCCCCGACGGATGTGCCCTGGCACCTCCAGAGCTCTCCTCCGGGCCTCAGCTCCGCGTGCACCAAGCGTGGTGTGAGCAGAGGCCAGGCGCGCCGGTCAGCGGGGGACGCCTGCGTGCTGCTGCCCTTGCTGGGCCGCTGTGCGCGGCCGCCATTTTCAGGGGCCCACAGTGGAGGCGGCCCCTGTGGCCATCTGTCCCCCACGGAGGTTTGACTGGCTGTGCAGCTCCTGCCCAGCCGGGCTCGGACACCCACCTCCTTGACTGCCTCACAGGCACTGTCTGGGGTCCCACGCAGCCTCGTTTGGTGCCTGGAAGTTCTTCTTGGTGACAACTGGGCTTCTAATTTATTCTAGAGATGGAGGCGACTGGGCCCTCCCACACCATACTGCAGCGACCTGTGCAGGCCACAGGCTTGGGAGAACTGAGGGAGCGGACCCAAGGACAGTGACGGCCTGAGAACACGCCCTCCAGGAAGGCCACCTCTCAAGGCAGAAGCAACCGGGCCAGACTGGCAGGCGGCCAGCACTGTTCTCGGGGACCGAGTGGCCTCGGGACTTCGGCAGAGACTACAGGTGACTCTGACTGTTGACTTGTGCTTGCTTTCCCTCTGCCCTCCTCCCTCTCACCACCAACCGAGAGGAAGCTTCAAGCCAGAATACATTTGAATGGCAAAATGATTTATGCTTAATTAGGGTGCTGGGTTTAAAATTAGAAGTTGAAATGCACAATCACGTGGATTGTTTAATCCCATTGTTTTGTCACTCATTGGCCTCCCTTCAGGTGTCTGTGACACTGCAGCCCTCCCCCGCCCCAGCTCCCCTCCCTCCCCTTCCTATAAATTATACCAGGTTAACCTTCCTAAGGCAACGCTCTGGTCATCTCACAAGCTTCCTCCAAAACATTAAATAGCTGCTCATTAAAAGCCGATTCCTGGCATTCGGGACTCACCGCTGCCCACCCCTTCCCAGGGCTCGGCCACCTGACTCCACCCCCCTGCGCTCCCAGTGGTGCCTCTGCTCACTCTCCTCCCTCCAGCTCGGTGGAAACCTTTCTGCCTTCCAAAATCCTGCCTGTTCCTTAAGACCCAATTCAAAAGCCACCTGCCCGTGAATTCTCTGGTCACTATAGCAAGAAGTCACCTTCCCACTACCACCACTTACTGCGGAGCCGATCAGGTTCCTTGTTCTATGTTCTTCTCTCCACCCCCAGGCTAGATGCCCGTACGGACCGGGAACCTTGCTCTACAAGCCTTTGTAGCCTGGAAGATTCTTTGGGATTAAGAGTAGCTGAAAGATAGGCTATGTCTCTCCTTTTGCAATGGATCGGGGAAGAACAAGACATGCGGCAGGCTCAATGCAGGAAGCCTCCCTTCTCACAGTCTCTCTTTGCTCCTCACCAGCTACTTCTCCCACTCACCACGGCAGCTGCTTCTCATCTTTGCTGCTGTCTCCAAGCTCTGTACCCAAGCATCTCTGCCTCCCTCCCAGCAGATGACTTGAACCCTTATTCACCTAAAGAAAAGACACCTCAGACCGCCTCTCGCTGACCTGGACTCCTGGGACGAGCTCACATGTGTCCACCCCTGCCGTCAGCGCCAGCGGTGTGCTCCTCCCGGGCCCTGAGCCCTTGACCACCAGCCTCTCTGCCCCATTTCCAAATTTCCTCTCTCTGCAGGACCTTTGATATAATGACATCCCTCTCAATAGACTTTTGCCTCTTGGGATTTAAACACACGCAAATCTCTGTGGTCTCATGCAAGCACGGGTCCATCCTCTTCCCTTCAAACCCAGCCTTCTTGTGACAGTGCACACGTTCCCGTTCCCTCCTCGGCCAAGTGCAGCCTGTCTCCTGCCCCTGGGGTTGGGCAGAGGTGTCTCCCTGCATCCTTGGTCCTTCTGGCCTGCTCTGCACCGTCTGATGCAGCCAACGACGCCCCGGTCCCCCCTTTCCTGTGCCCGCTCCCCGCCCCCCACACCCCGCTGGCAGACAGCCCGCTCTGCCCTCCCTCGTGCCCCTCACCCGCTCGTGTTCCAGGGTGCTCTCTTTCAGGAATCCCGCCTGCCGATGCCCCTGTTTGTCCTTCCCGTCCAGCACCTCCCAGACACGGACATCCGGCCACACACAAGGAAGCTCCACGTGTGCCCTGCAGGTCCTCGTGTTCCACGTGTTCAAACCTGGGCTCGCCCTTCCTCCCTCGGGGCAGGTCTCCTCTTCTCGTGGGTGTCCCCCCTGCCCGTCACCCCCAGGCAAGCAGCCCTGTGGCTCTTGACTCCTCCCACCAGCACCATCTCTATTTCTGCCCTCGTCACTCAGCTCTCTCCGGAGAGGTACAGCTGCGTGGCTGCCTGCCCCCGACGGTGTCCGGTTAATCCCCCCCACAGCCGAGGGGAAGGGGCGCCCCCGGCAGTCAGCACGTGCGCAGAGTCCGCCCGGGAGCTGGCGAGGTCATGCTGCGTCTCACGGCTCCCGTGACGGTGGCTTCAAGCTCCCACCTCACAGGACAGACGGTTTTGCCTGCGGATTTCACTCTCTGGGGTGCAGAGGCTTGAGGTCTTCTCCTGCAGACAGGACTTGGGAGGCCCCGATGGCGTCCACCCCTCTCGCCATTTGCTGACCAGTCCCTTTCTGATTGACACTTTCTTGGGTGTATTGACCCATTCGGTCATTTCAGAGCCGAGTCTTACCGACCCGAAAACCATTCTCTCTCCCTTTTTACATTGTTTTATAACCTGTGTGTAAACTCCATCTGTGGTGTGCACTCTTATGAAAGAAATAGATGCTCATTCTAGAAAAAAATACAATGTAGATAAGTCAACAAAATAAAATAAAATACATCCTTCAAGTATGTTCTCTAAATGCATATACGTCTTTTACAAATATTGATCAGAACATGCATCCAATTTGGAAACCAGATTTTCATTTAATAATAAACTGTAAACAAATTTCCATGCCTGTCGCGCCGCCCTGACCAGCAGGAAGGACGCAACACTCGAAGTTCTTCCAACAGCGTTTTAATGGGGCAAACGGCGAAGAAGCCGAAGCAAAACAAGCACAGGCTTATATACTGGTGAAGGCTAGGTGGCAAACTGTGATTGGACATGCCCTTAGGGTCCTCCCCAGGAAAGGCGTTTCTCTGCTGGCGCATGCGCTCAACTGATGTTTACCTCAAAGTTGTCTGGTGCTCAGCGCCATCTTCTGATGGCGTCGACTGCAGCGCTCCACAATATGACACCAAAGATTTTATCTGTATGTTCTTTACTGTAAATGCATATACCTTTCCCTATAATAAATATGGAGATTTGGAGAGGTTCGCGAGCTCTTTGAAACGAGAAGTCTCTCCTCCTCCTTCAGCCTGAGACGGTGGTCCGGAGCGTTCCTGCTACGCCGTGATGCTGGGAGAGACGCTGGACGGTCTCTACACAGGCCAGTTACA
>CAUYSK010059137.1:0-92963 GCA_963575035.1 Avahi laniger | reverse complement strand
TCCAAGTGACTCCTGAGGCCAAACACTATTGGTTCATCTTTGACTACCTCTATTTCCATGGAGATGAGGCACAATTGCTCACCAAGTCCTGTCAATTCTTCTTTCTAAAGAATTCAAAAATCTCTCTATTTCTCTCTATCCGACAGCTATCATTCAGTGATCTTGGAATTATTGCAACAGCTTTTTAACTAGTCATTCATCCTTCAGACTTGCACATTGAAGCTAGTGTAGTCTTGGAAAAAAAAAACTGTGAATTCAATAATTCACCCCACTGCCTTGCTTAAAACCCTTTGATCATGCCCCGTTGTCTTAAAGATAAAGTCTGAAACTCCCACATATAAGGCTCTTTCTCATCTGGTCCAATCTATCTTCATCCTTCCTCATTCCCTTTTATCATCTTTCCTGTATTCTGGTAAGTAGGGGGATGTCTTCCTAAGATATACATAAGAGTTTCTGGGATAGGATAGTGTCTACTTTGAAAAGCCTCCAACTTTCTGATATATTAATATATTCCCTTGACCTTGTCTATACCTCTGTGTAGAAATCATTGCTGTAAGTCATAAACTGTTTGGGGGCAGAATTTGTGTAATTCATCAGGACATAATGCTTACCACATTACTTGGCATTTGTGAATGAATAAACATAAGTACATAAATAAATACCTGGCTTAATGAACGTATCTGCTACAGTTGTGGAAACCAGATTCCAACTCTATTAGAAATGTGTTTGAAGACCAAGTAGGCACTGAATGAAAACCTGAGGAATTCTCCAATAACTAAAATGAATTCATTAGTGATGAATTTTCTAACATATAATTTGGCTACTGAGTGTTCAAATTTGCTTTCTTTCTGAAAATTGACTATATGATGACATTAAAAGTGTAGATGAGTGGGATATCATGTTTTTAAAAATACTTTATTTTTAAATAATTATAGACTCATGCAAAATTGCAAAATTAATACCTAGAGTCCAGTGAACCCTTCACCTAGTTTCCCCCAATGATGACATCTTACATAGCTGTAGTAAGTATCATAACCAGGAAACTGATGTGGGCACAAAATCATTCTAGACAACAGACTTTGTTCAATTTTTACCGGTTTTTACATGTACTCATTTGTGTGTGTATGTGTGTATTGTTCTATGCAATTTTATCGCATACATAGATTTCTCTAACTGCTACCACAATCAAGAGCAGAACCGTTCCAGTAACACAAAGGAACTCCCTCATGCTACCCCTTTATTAGTCACACCTACCTCCACCCCATCACCTGACAACCACTAATCTCTTTTCCATCTCTATAGTTTGTCATTTCAAGGATGCTATATAAATGAAATCATAAAGTATATAATCTTTTGAGGTTGGCTTTTTTCATTTAGCATAATGTCCTTGAGATCCATCTAAGTTGTGGCATGTAATACTATGTGTTTTAAAGCAGAAAATGCAAAAAGGTACAAATTGAGTTTGAAAATTTAGAAGAAACTTCTTTTATTTAAAATATATTGACTGGGATCATTTAAAATGCTTTATTTATTTATTATGAATAAGTGGGATTTACTCATCCCAGTTAACGATTAAAAGTATATTTTAAAATTCAGAAAGGAAAAATTTTTACATTATTGGAGAAATATTAATGAGGGTTTCAGGTATCATTTAGAAAGAAATATAAACTTGGATTGTGCAATTTTGAAATTATGCCCTACAACTTGATACATACTTTCAATATAAACATTCACAAAGTAAACTCAGTTTGCCACTGCTATAGACTGTGGAGGGCCAATAAGTATTTTATTAACTATTAGGATTGGTGGAAATATAACCCTGGTGAGAATGATTTGGAAGTTTATTTGATTTGAAGAAAGTTTTCTAAATTTCACTATGTCTGAGATTTTTTTCTTGTCTGCCATAATCTCTTATTATTGTCACCTCTCTACATAATGCCATTATGGTTCCCATATTCAAATGCATTTTCTATTTTATTCATATTTTTGAGCTACTGACAGCTATCAGTCTTGTGACAGGTAGTATTTATGGTAATATGCTCACAAATTGTTTGAAAGAAGAGAAAAGTGACTGATTTATATCTTGGGTTTAAGAGGTTAAATTTGATTTTATTGTAATAAGACGCTTTGAGACAGACTTAGTTTTGCTGCTGTAAGCCTGCTGGAGTTATTATGCCATATTGAGCAAAAGTTTTTATCCATGTTTAGCCAAAAGACACAAAGACACATCCATTCTTAAAAAGAACAATGTCTATCGTCATTCAAATAATTGACTTCTGAGTAGATTTTTAGATGAGATTTATCCTGTTAATGCCTTGATTATATGATACAAATATGTGGGAGACTCCCCAAAATATATCTTAACCATGAGAACAATTTTTTTCCAGCCTTCTTCCCCTTCTTGATTTACTGATGCCATCTTCAGCTATATTTTCTAAACACAGCCTCACTTAAGGTAGTATATACTTCCTATCATGCCCTTTGACCCTCGTTTTTCCATTTACCTTTCCATTCACAAACATTCCTTCACATAGACATGTGTAATTTGTCAAACAAACAAATAACAAAAGAGGAAAAGCATTTGAAAATTGTCTTAATATTCTTAATTTATTAAAGTTGTTACGCATTAATAAGAAAAAGAAAAAAACTGTGATAGAAACTTGGAAAAATATCATGAATAAGCAATTCATAAAAGGAAGAAATGGTAAAATGGTCAATAAACAAATAAAGACATGTTCAACAATATTAGAAACAGAAATTCAACATTAAAAACCAATAAGATACAAATATTTTTCCTTTTGATTATTGAGAATTTCACAAAAACGATCATTTCCACATTTGGCTAGAGATAAGTGGAACAGGCACCTCGCACAGTGCATGGTATGAGTGTAAATTATGGTTACATTTCTAAAGGCAATTTGGCAATAAGAATCAAATACCTTAAAAATGTGTAAATATTTCACGTTATATTTTATATCATTTATTTTAAAATTGAAACAAATTTAATGTCCAAGAATAACATAATGATAAATACATCATAGATCATCTATATAAAGAAATATTATGCATTAAAATGATTTTATAAATCTATACTAGCTAGATAGGAAGACGTCCACAATGCACTATTGAATTTTAAAAATGTACTTAATTTGTATGTATTATCTTGTATGTATGATCTCAGTTTTGTCCTCCAAAATGTATACATGGGAGATAGACAGAAAACCTAAGAATTCTTAACAAAATATCAATAGTGATCATCTCTGTGCATAAGAATCATGGTTGATTTTTCTATTTGTGGCTTACTGTACTATCCAAATTTTTTACAATGTACATGACTAATTTAAGAAGACAGGAAAGCAGAAATGATTTTGAAATGATAACATGCAATATTTTAAAATGGATAAATACAGAGAGTTAAATGATAAAAAGTACTGTGATGTTAAAAAGCCTAGGTCAAATTATTCCCATCTCTCCTACTGTTTGTTATTTTTTTTAACCATCAGGGACGATATTTGTTATTTTCTTTCTCCCAAAGAGACCTCTCTTTTGAAACTTTTCATCTAACAAACAAAAGTAAATAAAGTTTAATTAATGTGTTTTCTCAATTTTGTTCAAAAAATTATAGCTGCCGAGCATAGCTGAAAAAATAGTTACCAAGTGTGATGATTAATTATGTGTCAACTTGACTGGGCCACGGGGTGCCCAGATATTTGGTCCAACATTATTCTGTGTGTATCTGTGAGGGTATTTCTGGATGAGATTAATATTTGAATAGGTAGACTGAGTGAAGCACATTGCCCTCCCCAGTGAGGGTGGGCCTCATCCAATCTGTTGAAGGCTTGAATAGAATACAAAATGGTGTGAGAAAAAGTTCTTTCTCTCTGCTGGTCTTCGAGCTGGGACATTGGTTTTTCTCCTGCTCTTGGACTTGGATTGAAATGTATATCATCAGCTCTTCTGCTTTTCAGGCCTTCAGACTCAGACTGGAACTATATTGCAGGCTCTCCCGGGTCTGAACTTCTTAGCCTCCATAATCATGTGAGCCAATTCTTTATAATAAATCTCTCTCTCCCTCTCTCTCTCTCTATACACACACACACATACACACACACACACACACACAATATATATGTATATGTATATACATACAAACACATATACACATATATATGTGTATATATCCCACTGGTTTTTTATATGTATGTGCATGTGTATATATATATATCTCCTATTGGTTCTTTTACTCTAGAGAAAGATACACCAAGCTGAGTTGATGTAATTGGACAAAGAAGCAAAGGTAGTGTTGCAGTCACTGAGCAGCCTTGTTATGGGAAAATATGCTCAGGCCCTTCCCAGGGTTAGAGTAAAATTCTCACAGGCAAGGACTAATATCACCTGTGATGAGCACGTTGGCCTGGAGTGATTAAATTTTTTAAAAAATCTTTTAACTTTTATTGACTATCTCCCAATATTTTGTTCTGCTTTCTACATAGCTTTCTTAACTCTATTTTCTATGTAAATTTTACATTTTATTTTAGTTTTTTAAAAAATGATTTCTTGTTCTCTGACTTTTGGGTTTTTGTTTTTAATTTTTACTTTCTGTTTCATAGATGTTGTATATCCTCTTGATTCTCTGAGAAAAATAATGATAGTTTGTTTCATTGGTGTTTTGATTTAGAGGTTTTTCTCAAATGTGTGGTGATCCTGGCTAACCATTTTTTTAAAAAAACTTTTATAATTTTTCATTAAGGAATAATACATATCCAGTAATTTGTACTGATTTTAGGTGTACAATTTGATTAATTTTTACACATGTATAAACTCATGTAACCAACACCCAATCAAGATATAGAACAATTTCAGCACCCCAGATAATAACCTCCAGAGGTAATCACTATTCTAATTATACCATAGATAATATGACCTCTACTTAAACTTCATATAAATTAATCATAAAAGATATATGCTTTTATATCTGGATTTTACTAAAAATATTGCCTATGAGATTTATTGATATTGTTGCATGTAGTAGTAGTTGATGTTTTTTATTTTTAATTTTTTATAACTGTGTATTTATAACTATTTTACTATATAAACATACTATAATTACTTTATCCATTTTCCCATAGATGAATGTTTTGATAATGTTTAATTGAGCCTATTATGAATAAAATTAATATACGCATTCTTTTACACATGTTTTGATGGACAAATATACTCATTTCTCTTGTGTAAACACCTAGGAATAGAATTCCTGAGTTGTGCAGTAGGCATATATTTAGATTTACCAGATATTGATGAACGGTTTTCCGAAGTAATTGCATCAATTTATACTCACGCCACATAGCAATGTGTGAGAGTTCAAATTACTCCAGATCCTCACTAACACTTGATATTGTCAGTCTTTTTTATTTTAGCCATTCTGATGGATTTGTGATGATATCCCATTGTCATTTTAAATTACAGTTATATCCTTCATGACTAATGATGTTGAGTACCTTATTCAAATGATATTTTCAAATGATATTTTCCTTCCTCTGTCTCCATTGATCTTCTGCACACACCATGCAGCATTCAATCAAAAATAATGAGACACAGAAAAGCAAAGGAAAAGCAACCTATTATCAAGAAGTAAAGCAGTAAACAGAAAGAGACAGCAAGATTGATGCAGTAAAACCTGATTGGAAGCTCTTTGTACATGGATGAGACTTGTAGACAGTTAGGCACCACTGTGTGGGTATCAGGTAGCCAGCTGGCTTTTTTATGGGAACCCACATGTCAGTTACTGTAAGTATTTTTTCAAGGACATTCAGTTTCTACCATAGACAATCTTCCAATCTTCTGCCCCACTTGGTGTGATAAAGGGAAGGTAGTAGCCTAAAGTGTTTTCCCTGGTCTTTCAACCAATCATTCTGCTTCAGCCTGACTCCTCACTCTTCCCACTGTGAAGTCAGCTGCATTTACTGATCCTTTTCAAGGTTCCAAGGGACAATTTGGCTTGTTTGTCATTGATATTACCCCCTGCATAGGTGTGAGAGATTCTCTGAGTTTATGTACAAGTTCTACCACTTAACATCTTTCTTACTAACCCACGCTGCCTCGGATTCTTCACCTGCTAAATGGAGATAATGCTACTTGCCTCACAGTTTTATTGTGAAATTAACTGAATTAAACCATATGAAGCTTTTATAAGAAAGCCTGGCACATAATGAATGCTCAGTAATTGTTAGCTATCATTAGCTTTTTCAATTCGGCTTATTCATTTGCTACCCCATTTGTTTTCATGTTCTAAAAAATGCATAGACATGTCTCTTCAGTGTTAATATCTCCTCTCACATTTTCTTTGTTCTTTAAAATTTTCTTATTATAATTTTTACAAGATTTATAAAGAAATTAGATGTAAAAACATGTTCAATACACATATTTAACAAAAATTTACCCAACTGACAAATTAAAAAGTTTAAATTGCTACAAAGACTCTCTTTATAATTTTTCCAGACCATGACTGTGAAATCATTGAGCTACATGATGTCTCAGATTCATTCCAGCTTGAAAATTTTATGAATTAGTGACATAAAAAATCATGCCCATGAAAATGGTGAATTCCATCTTTTTAAAGAAAGCACAAATCATTTGTTTACATTTTTTTCTCCTTTTCCAGGGTACTCATCTTCCTGCCTAATTGGATATTGGCTGGTTGATTGACAGGTGTGAAAAATACTTTGGGGCAGCTCTTTGGAAAGCACCTGTAAAGCTATATAAATTCTTTGATCAAATTTAAATACCCTAAAGCAACCTCCATTAACCTGGAATACCCCAAGCTCATCCCATAGGCTCTACAACTTACTCAAAGCTCAAATGATATTTAGTATAATAATGAGTCCATCCACATATATATATATATATCTCGTTTCAATGGATACAAAAAAAGTTTGAATAAAATATTTTCTACAAACATATTTATGGCATTAGCAACATATTGTATTTCTATGTTATTTATACTAAGTAAGCCATATTAATACTATATTAAAAGATCATTATTTTATTTATATAAAAGAAATATAAAACTCATAAGACAAATTAACATTTATGTTTAGTGTTTGGTACCTCTTTATCAGTTTCAAAGCAGTAAGTTATTAATGTTTTTGTGCTTTTTATTAATGAACAACCTAAAAGTCAGAGGTTTTTATTAATTTTTCTCATAAAAATTTTTCTCAAAAAGGCCACATTGTTGCTGTGTGATATTTTATAATTGTGTATGTACGTGAATACGTGTGAGAGTGTATGTATATTTGTTGTGTATGCATGCACGTGTTTAAGTGTGTGTGTTTGTGTGTGTATGAGAGAGTGAGACATTAATCTAGCCATAAAGACCCAGACTCAGCTGGGTTTAATTATTTAAATGTAAATTGTACCCACCTAAAATTAAATTCAAATAGTTTTAAGGTGGATTGGGAAAATACAAAACAGAATAATGGAAATCAGGCAAAGAAAAAATATAGGAGGAGGGATACCCTAGCAGTTAGCTATTACAGACTGCGAAGTGATATCCCAAGAGAAGCCGAGGAGGCTCGATCACTTGAATCATTTAAAATTGGACTGGACTAAGCTCGGAAGAATATACTATTGGGAGTAATCATGCTTTGACAGAGAAAGACTGAAAGATCTTTTCCAATTCTAATTGCCATGATCCTGTGTAATTCAATTTGAAATGGCCTCGCTATTCTAATTCACAAAGATCCTATTTTTACTAACTCTTTCTTTTTCATAATCCTGCTTCTGATATCACTATACTGCTTTAAAAGGAGAAAGAAACCCTCGAGCTTGGTTCCCAAGTATTCATTGAATTACATTCCTTATTGCCTTTTTTTCTCCAGACAGACTGTTGTGCAGACTCAGGGCGGGCAGACGGTGATTACCATCGCCCCTGCTTTCATCCATTAGAGCTGGGCGTTAGCAGGTAAGGGTGAGGGCTGACAAAGAGGTTTTCAAAACCGGTCAGCATAAATGCTTCCAGGAGGCCAATTCAGGATAATCTATTGAAATGTGGATAGGAAATATTGCCAGCCCAGGCTGAATACCTCTATTTGTTGCATTTAAGCCAAAGCAACAGAATGCTTTCATAGGGAAAAATAACAAAAGCATAATTATATGTGGAGAATTGTCTGTTCACATCATTTGGGGTTAATTTGTGAAATGGTTGCCATTCTGTCTGGGTCTAGCCACTTTATTTGTTTTGAGATGCTTCCGGGGTAAGGTCCCTGGAGACATGAGTCCAGGAGGCCTTCAGGTTTCCAGGAGCCAATCTGTGACAAGATCATAGGGGTCTATAATACCAAGAGCCCGAATTACACTTTGGAATTTAGTGATATATCTATCTCATTTTACATAGCACTTCCGTGTTTGAAAGGTATTAGGAAGTGAATTTCAGTGAATCGAATTTTATTAACCCACTAACACTCTCTTCTTTCCATTGGTAGCAGCCCCTGGATTCCAACTTTAATTTTTCTTTGTTTATCTGGTAATTAATGATCAAAATTGAATCTTTTTATAATCTAAGAATGCTTGTGTGATATTAGTGCTTGAAAGCAAGTTTTCTTTCACATGTAATTTTTATTCAACAATTGGGGAAATAGAGAACTGAAAACAACCAAAAAAAGATCATTCTGAAAATTTGAAGTAAAATTTCCAAACACTCCCAAGCAGTAATAATAATAATGCTTTAAAATTCAAACAATTATACATAGATAATATTTAAATTATTAGATTGAAAAAATGACATTACTAATACTAATTCTTTATCTTGAAATATTTCAAATATACAGAAAAATATATACAACAATATAACAAACATTCATCACACACCATTCAGAATTTTAAAATATAAGTAGAGATTTTTTATTGTTTAAAACAATAAATAAAGCTTTACATAGTGTTGAAGAATATTTAAACACCTCCCTGGTATTATTTCCCTTTCTCCCTCTCCAAAATAAATTCTGTACTGAAGTAGGTGTATACCCTGCCCATTTATTGTCTGTATTTTCACTGCTATGAATCCCTAAGTGGTAAATAGTATTTTTTGTAAGTTCTTAAGATGTCCATATACATTATGGTTTCCTATCAGTCTTACTTTCTACATCTTTTTTATTTTTATTTTTTTATTATTTTTTTTATTTCAGCATATTATGGGGGTACAGATATTTAGGTTATGTATGTTGCCCTTGCCCCCCCATACTTTCTACATCTTGCTTTTTTCATTCAATATTTTGTTTTTAAGGTCTATCCATATCAATACATGTAGATCAAAGTTTAAATCAGTTTAACAGGTATGAGATACGCCATGATTACTTACTTATCCATTCCTGTAATGAGATGCATTTAGGTTGCTTCCAATTTTTCACAACTCTACACTGTGCAGCATGTCACCTCATGCATAAATGTTCAACTTTCTTTAAGGTCTATAGCAAGAATTGGAGTTTCTGGATCTAGAATACATGCATCTCCAACTTCACTCTACACTACCAGATTGCTCTCCAAATTTATACTCTCACCAACAATGATGTAGTCAAATTAATCAATCTTTTCCTTTATGATTTATGCTGTCTGGGCTTGGTTTAAGAAATCTTTCCCTTCCCAAATGATAAAAATATATTTGTTGTGTTCTCACATTTATGTCTTTAATTCATTTAGAATTTATTTTGGAGTATGATGTGAGGTAGAGTTCTAATTATATTATTTTCCATATGAATAGCAAAGCTACTTACAATGCCCATGAGTTTCAAGGTCACCTCTGCATGTACTGAGGTCTGATATAAGACTAGGAGCTGCACATCCATTCCTTGATGTGGCCACCCTCTCCTAACGCCACATTATTTTAATTAATATAGTGGTATACTAATTCATGCTATCTAATGGAGCAAATCCTTCCTTCTTATTTTCCTTCTTCAAATTTGTCTTGGTTATCCTTGGACCTTTATGCCCTGCTATGAATTTTATAATCAGTTTTTAAAGAAAATCTTTAATATGATAAAGTGATGGTAAAATTATATAATATCTATTCTACTTATATCAAATCACTAAATCTAATTTATTGGTCATTAGTCAATATTAAAGATATCCTGCCATGTCCTGACATTTAACTTCTTTGAAAAACAAGCTTATCGTGTTCCCTTTCCTTTGCAAATGATTACTCTCTCCCAGTTTCAGCAATTTTCATGTCATTCCCATTCCCTTGATTCATGAGCTTTTAATATCCATTCCTGCATCAAGTTTATAGATTCAATCCTTCCTGTTGTCCTGTTGTGAAAGTACTTCGTAAATGTTCTTAATCCTGACCCTGCTCTGTCTTACTATTTCCCATTTCAATCAATTCTACAAAGAACTTGCAGAGCATCTGCTTTACTATTTTATTCACACAACTTTTATGCCCCAAAACATAGACTCATATTGCCACAGGGCTTGAGTGACCCTCCGGGACCATACATCCCATTTCACAGATGAAACACTTGAGTCCCAGAAAGGATTTACCCTGCCCACAGGACAAATCTGCAGCTAGCCAGGAGAGGAAGTAGGATTCTGAAGGTAAAACCTAGTGTAGAACCCAGATCTGACTCTTGAACTAATTTTCTTTCCACCTTTTGCCCTCCTGCACCAAACCTTCAGATAGCATTTCTTACATGGTATAACACTGCATTCAATTTTACTTCATATAACTTCCCCAAATGAACTTCCCTTTCTTAGTCTTACCTCAAAATGAGACCTGTTCTATTCTACTGCTGTCGAAATACAAACTTTTGCCTTGAAATCTAGCCTCCTTACTTTCCACTGAGCTATGTTCATCTTCTTGGAAATAGGCACCTTTTTTGGGATATAACTACTGGTACTCCTGCTCCTCCTCTGAACATCGGCAATAAAACTCCAACTTATTTCACTTCCTCCGTGAACTTGGTTCTTGAGAGACAGGACCTCACCTTGTCTCACTCCACAGACGTGGGATTTGAAGCCCAGAGAAGTGAAGTAACCTGCCCAGGGTTACACAGCCTGGAGTAGAACCCCAGTTTCTTAGGACTCCAGGGCTCGTGAGTTTATCACTTCATTCTATGCCTCCTGTCTCATTCTAGGTCTCCTGTCATTCTATTTGCCACTTTTCAAGCTCTAGATTACTCTTGCATTTAGTTACACTTGCAGCTACCTGCTGGGTCTATTCTTTGCCTTTGTCATAAATGTAGGCTCTAGCCTTCCAGCTAGACAGTTTACCCTCTGAATCCTGGACTATTTAAAACTTTCTTTAAATTGTCCAGCTCCCCTCAGAGTATCTACTATGAAGCTCTGCTCTGAGCTCTTCTTTGACTGATGATGGTCTAATTAGCTTAGAGATTCCTCTGTGACAACCAGCCAAGAAGCTTCTATGTTAAAAAATCTCCCATTGTGGCAGAGATTAAAACTGGGACCGGTAATTTTTATGACAGGGTGAATAGCATGCCACTGAGAAAACAAATTTACTACATTTCAGCAAAACAACTTGTTTGCTGCTGCGAAAGGAAAAGCTCTCTGATTCATCATAAGTTACTGTTTCTCTAGCTTATATTATATGCTCTTAATTAGAAACAAATTCTGCCTATCACGTAAAATGCATAATAAATGATTGCAAGTGAATTTTACTTTAAAAGCTATTTTGTAAGAGGAAGACCTAAAAACATTTAAAATTGCTGAAATGAAGAAAACGCAAAGTATAATGCAGTTTGAGGTCCGCTGTCCACAGTGCTCCAGTTGTATTTTCCAGGAGTTTGGATGAGAGTGCTCAGTGCCAGGCTCGGACGTGGAAGGGAACCCTGTCCTCCTACTTCTTTCAGGAAAGAAGGAGACTAAGCAGTGAGTGATTCGATCTACAAAAGGCCTATTTAAAAGATACGTAAAGGATTTTAACATCGTTGTGTTTTTTTCATCATAAAATTTATAAGACAGAATTTTTAAATTAATAGACTTTTAAAAAATTAACGTAATGGGTATATATGGTCATGTAGTGGTGCTATTGACATTGGAAACTAAGAAGGAAAAAGGGAGGAAAGGCAGTGAGGGATAAAAAGTACCTTGTCGAGTACAATGTACACTCTTCTGCTGACGGGTACACTAAGAGTCCTGACTCTAGTATTATACAATTCATTATGTAACAAAAAACAGTTGTACCTCCCAAATCTATTGAAATAAAAAAAATAATTAATAGACTTTATTTTTTAGAGCACTTTTAGGTTTACAGAAAAAGTGAGTGGAACATAGAGTTCCACTCATAAACCCCAGCCTACCTCGCGGTTTCCCCTATTTTCAACATCTTGCATTAGTGTAGTACATTTGTTATAATTGGTGAACCAATATTGATACCAAAGTCCACAGTTTACATTAGGGTTCACTCTTCTTGTGTTTTATATTGTATGGATTTTGACAAATGTATGACATGTATCTATCATTACAGTCTCATCAAAACAGATTTTAAGCTCGCAAAATCTCATGAAAAGAAGACTAAAAGATGCCATTTTGAAACACTTAACTGTGTTGAAACAAGTTAAATAAACTAAGACTCAACAAAAACTTAGTGAACTTATTCTTTATAGTTCCTTCCAGACAGAAAAGCAATATAGTAAAAATTAAGTAGTCTTTTCTTTGAAAATCGTAGTTATTTTGATAAACAATGCTGTCAAAACAGAAAATGCGAACGCCACAGACTCCAGCTCATTCTCTTTCGTGCACTGTTCTCAAGGTTTGGTGTGAATACTTCATAGTTAAAGTATGTCTTCCCCTGAGGATCACGCAGCCATTTAATTTCTGTTCTGGCATTTGACCTATTGTGTTTATGAGGTTCTATTGGGAAATGGAATTGATGATTTCTTCCATAACCACAAAGAAAAAATTGAGAGTTACTGATTTCAAACCACTATTATAACCTTTCAAGTTTTTCCAGAAAAATGTTTTCTTTCCAAAGTGGGGAAAAAAAAGGACTCCCTATTAAATGTCCAACTGTTCTATATTATACCGTCTTTCTCTGTGTTGAAAATTCACCTCAGACGTGGCCAGAGGAAGGCTCATCTGTAGTTTGGAATCTATCAGGAGGTGTCACCACCTGGCTTAATCTCTGTTGGTTCCTGAAGGTGAGGCATTGTCGAGGACAAGAGTGGATTTTCTATCTGAGGCCCACTCCTCCTCCCAACAGCAAGTTTCTTGTCAGTGTGCATTCATAGCTCGTGCCTCCAAGACCTCCCTTTGCAACCCCCTCAGACCTCTGGGGACGTAGATGAAATTAGTGATAATGCTTTCTCTAGCATCTCTCCTCTTGTGTAAACTGCCATTTTAAGATTTGTTTGGAGAAGCAAAACCCAAGTTGGAAGGATGACACTTCCTCTGGAGCAATGATTCTCAACTGGGGGCAAATTCGGTCCCTAGGAGACATTTGGCCATGTCTGGCCATGTGTTTTGGTTACAAACAAGATTTGGAGAGGGTGCCAATGGCATCTAGTGGGTAGCGGCCAGGGGTGCTGCCAAACAGCCTACAGTGCACAGGACGGCCTCCACATCAAAAGATTATCTGACCCAAAATGTCACTGGTACTAAAGTTGAAAAACCATGTTCTGGAGGTTTAGTCAGTTGGCCATTTTTGCCATCCCTTGTTGAAACGCTTTTATTTAAAGCATTACATCTTGATTTTTTTTTCAGGATAATGTCCAGTAATCGTTGAAAATGATGTGTTTTCCTATCACCTTGCTCAAGAATAAAGCTGTAATATTTGCAAAATAGATAACCTTAGTTGTCACTCAAAATGTAAACTGTCAGAAGGGATAAGAGATTAACTGATCTCACTGCCAACTTTTACAGTGTCATTATTCTCCCTTCTAACTACCTCCTCCATATCCTTGCTGACGAAGATGTTTTAAAATGGAAGACAATTAGAGGCTTCTTGTTTATGAAAAATGAAGTGTTCAGGCACAAAAGAATTCACAGTGGACTTTTTATAGGATGTTTAAAACATCCTTTCATTAAAAGATTTTCTTAAACGGCTGTTTGTCACTTAATAGGAATTCCTGTTGTTGCTACTGTTGTTTTCATGCATAACCACCAGCATCTGTAGATTTTCAGGATGTTCTTTAGAATTTCACTCCACTTGACTTCATGTTTCGTTGCCTCAGATGATTTTTCAATCTTAAAATCACATTACATAAAAGCATATCTTTGAATATACCATAAAAGCCATTGTAAACTGGCAGACAGAACCAGGTTCTATTCACTGGTGAGTTTTGTTTAGCTGGGATGGAACTTAAATCTTTTAAAATCAGTTGTCGATAATTTTAAAAATTAGTAGATTGCTCATAAGAATCTAGATTTTTTTTTTTTCTTTTCTGAAAGATGGGAAGATCTAGCTTTTGGAGCCAGCATTCCTCCATGGCAATAGTCTACTGCAGAACAACAGTAGCTGCGTGCTTTAGACAGGGCAGGCGCCCACCAGCTTGCTCTGGTTTCCACCCAGCCTGTCTGGCACCTGTCCATCTGTTCCTTGCAATCATTTGAGTTTGCAACCCCTGCTCTGTTGCAGTTTGATTTCTGCAACTGCAAATGTTTGGTAGGAAATATAACCCAATCTTTGGTGCATAAACTAATTTAGCAACTCATATGAGAAGGAGCTAAGGCCATTTCGGAGGTGGTAAGAAGTGTGCTGAGCTGGGCCTGGATGGAAGGGAAGGGGTCCAGGAAAGAGCCTCGCTTTAAAGTGAAAACAGGTTCAGAGGCTCCAGTCAGCTTCCTGGTATCATCGCCATGAAGAAATCCGAACTTTAGTGAAAAGAGGACAGACCAGGTAGTAAAAATGAAGAAAACTCAATTACATTTATGAACATGTCAATTACATTTATGAACATGTAAATGTCAATTACATTTATGAACATCTCTGCCATTGAATTGGCCTATGCACCATCTTTGCCCCAAGTGTGAGTTCCCTGTCCTGGCCTGTGTTCCTGAGGAGTCACCGCAATTAGAAACAGAACCCAGGAAGAGCCGGGTGAGGTAGGAGTCCGTCCCCGGAGGCGGTATTATATAATGTGTGGAAATCGGGACAAAAGGCAAAGGTGCAGGAAGATGCATACCCAGATTCAAAGACAAGGGGTATCAGAGAAAGACTTTGGGATTAAAAGTTTAGGATCCAAGCCAAGGTGAAAGGACAGGTTAAAAAAAATTCAGGACAGGTGAGAACAGTAAGATGACAGTTTCTGGCCTGTGCCTTCCTTTGTGGGAAGTCTGAGTTGGCCTAATCTAGAAGACCCTGGGTCAACTTGTTCCTCTGTCTGTAGTGGTCTGAGGTCCACACTCCGGTCAGTGTGCATCCGACAGTGCCTGACTCCCTCGTTGGCCACAGCAATTTCCTGTGGTCATAGAACTCAACAGACCATTTCTCCAGTCACCCAAGGTCTGGAGAAGAGCCCAGGGTGGTCTGGCCCCACAGAGCTCCAGGACACTGTCCCCTCTCCCTGCCCCAAACAAGACCAGATAAAATCTTTAAGCTGCCACCTCTACCTGGCAGCTAAACCTCTACCTGGACTCTAAAAATATGGAGGTGAGGAGAAAAAATCCTCAGGGAATGGCAGGGTGGGGTTGGAGGAGGTGAGGGAATGGACTGTTTGGAGGGCATTTAAGCCTTATCTGATGAAGGAGAAAGAAGAAAGACTGGAAAGACAGATGTTTGAGGAAGCAGAAAAGTAAAAAAATATTAAAATCGTTGCTGGAAGCAATCCCAGGAAAATACTACACTAGGCTTGGCTTTCCTTGTGTGGTATGTGTAGAGTGACCATATAGTTTACCATGGAACCTGGACTCTTCTAAGAGTAAATGTGGGAGCTATAAAAATTTTTTTCCAAGAAAACAGCATGACCTGGGACTGACCACAGCAAACCAGGGCGTTAGGTCTCCCTAGTTAGGGTCAAAGTAAGGAAGCATTAGATTCACAGCCCCAGGCTACTAAGGAAACTGCAGAGACCTGGAGTCCTCAGGTGTAATCAGTTGTATTATGATGTTAAAAGTGAAGGCCCATACTTGCTTAGGATGATGGGGGGAGTGCTTCTCATCTCTAAGGTAGCATCGAAATCGCCCGAGGACTTAAATAAAGTTACAGATGTCCAGGAATTCAATTTGAACTACTCTAGATTGGAACTAAACAAGAGTTTTTCTTTTTTTAAACTGCCAGTGACTATAATGTGTGACCTACCCAGAACTCTACAGCTTCTCCGCAGCTTCCAAGAGACTGTACCTTCTCTTCCCTTTCCCCTTTATTGGCAGGTGCTGGCAAGACATCGGGCACACCCTGCAACCAGGGAAGTTCCTCCCTGCTTACCGAACCCCCACAATTCTGGGGTGAGAGTAGGTGGGGCCGCAGTAAAGTGAGCTTGCATATTTAAGCTGAGAATATATATTTCTTGTCAAAGACAAGTGAATATTAAAAACAAACAAAAAAACCCCTGTAAACCAGGTTTGCAACAGGAAGATTTAAGAAGCCATGCTTGGGTTAGTACTTTATCGCTACCTAGAGCCACACAGACACATTTGTTAAATTGGTTGCTGCACCTGTTTAGTTTTCACAGCTAGACCTTAAAGATTTAATTCAACCCAAATTTATGGAGCATTTGCTAGGGCTAGGGTGCTAGGGACTGCCACAGTTGCTGCTGCGTTACAGAGAAGTTCAGGACAGTCTTCACTTTGAAAATTTGAGTCCCGTGGGGAGAGAAACACACAGAAATCGAGAGAGCTGGGCAGCTTGGAGCTGCTCTTGAACACGGTGTCACATGGCCCCGCAGTCGGTAGAAACACCAGTCCCGTAGGATGAATTAATGAGAGCATTTTAAATCCTCATTGCAACCTCTCAGAAAATCACCAAGGGTTTATATAACCCTCGGCAAGGTTTCTTGGAATCTTCTTGGCTCCACTCGCTCTGCCTTCTTCCCTCTTCTCTCTCTGAATCTCGGTTTTGCCTCAATCCTTATCAATAACTCAGTATTTCAATTCATCTCCAATCTCAGTATCTCCCGCAGCTCATCAAGCTGGTGTTTGCTGCTTCCTTTCTCTCTCTCTATTCTCCCAAACTCTTGATTTCTAACGCTGCCTCCTGTAAACCTTTTCTTCCCTTCTCCTCCTCCTCCTTCTGGGATTGGTTTCCAGGGCCTGGACACCATTTCCTTTAAGATGTAAATCTAGCAGCTCAGTTCTTATTCTAATCACCAGGACAAAGGAAGAGGCCTGCAGCTGCCCAAGCAGCTAGGCTGCTTCTTAGAAGCCTAGAGGTGGAAGAGGGAAGGCAGGAGGGGGGGTGGTGGGGATGTTATAACTACTCAAAAATTGATGTATTTCTCTGACTCATGCATATACACAAGCATAACTACGTGGAGGGCCATGGGTGTCATGAAATATTGTGGAAGGATTCAGGAATGATTTCGAGTGAGAATGATAGTATGATATAGAAATAAATGCCAGGCAAATGCTTCTAAATCAAATTTTATTACTGAACCCCTTTGCAGCATAAAATTTTTGCCAAAAGAACTAAAACTAACTTTCAATTCCCACTGCTGGTAATTTTTCACAATAACAAAATGGAAACTATTGTCTAGTGTTCTAATAAGGGTCAGATGTGGAGAGGTATGTACAGACTCTTTAAAAGAAAATTAAAACATTACCTTTTATGTCCATGTAAACAATATAACATGTGAAATATAAAAGTTTGCAAAATTTTTTCTTGTTTGTATTCCTCATTAGACTGGGCACTCCTGAATAGAATGGATTGTTTGTTAATCATTGTATTAATAACTCTAGCACCTAGTACAGTGCCTAAAATATGAGAGGTCATCCTTAATGAATGAATAATACAAACTGGTATTAACTGAGCATTTACTAAGTTCCTGGCATTGTGCTATAACCGCAGTATCACGGTCTCCGAGATTTTTGACATTGATGGTGTTCATGGAAAGGATTATTCCAGTATAAGATCTTTTGAAGCCTACCTCTTCTAGTTCTTGAAGATTCTTTTTCTGTTGTTTTTTTTTTTTTCTCTTCCTCCCCACTCCCTCCCTTGGTCCCTCCCTTCTTCCCTTCCTCCTTTTCTTCCTTCCTTTTTTGTGCAGTATTTTAATATTTAGATCAGCACCAACCAAAAGAACCATAATACTAGCTACAAATGCAAGCAACACAATTTTAATTTTTCTAGTAGCCACATTAAAAAAGTAAAAAGAAAGAGATGAAATTCATTTTAATAATATATTTTATTTAACTCAATATAGTCAACCCTCCATATCCACAGGTTCAGCATCCTTGGATTCAACCAACCATGGATCTGAAATATATTTTAAAAATAAAATAAAAAACAATAATTTTTAGCTTTGTTAGACTGAAGCAAAAAAAGAAAAATAAAAAATAACAATACAGCAATAAAAATAACACAAATAAAAATAATACAGTATAACAGTATAATGCTACTTACATAGCATTTACATTGTGTTAGTTATTATAAGTAATCCAGGGATGATTTTAAGTGTATGGGGGGATGTGCATAAGTTATATGCAAACACTGCACCATTTTATACAAGGGACTTCTGAACATCTGTGAATTCTGGTATTTGTGGGGGGCCTAGAACCAAGCCCCCAGGGATACTGAGGGTCAACTGTGTATACAGAATGTTTTCACTTCAACGTGTAATCAAGATGAAAGGAATGTTTTTTGTTTGTTTGTTGAGACAGAGTCTTACTCTGTGGCCCAGGCTAGAGTGCCATGGCGTCAACCTAGCTCACAGCAACCTGAAACTCAAGCGATCCTCCTGCCTCAGCCTCCTGAGGAGCTGAAACTACAGCACACGCCACCACACCCACCTAATTTTTTCTGTTTTTTTTTAATAGAGATGGAGGTCTCATTCTAGCTCAAGCTGGTCTGGAACTCCTGACCTCAAGCGATTCTCCTGCCTTGGCCTCCCAGAGTGCTAGGATTACAGGCATGAGCTACCCACCATGCCTGGCCTATGAAAAGAATGTTAATGAGAGAATATGCAGTCTTCTTTTCATAGTGAGTTTTGAAAATCTGGTGTGTATCTTACATGTTCAACATATCTCAATTTAAAATAGCCATATTTCAAATGCCCAGTAGTCACATGTGGCTAATGGCTATTGTACTGGACAACACAGTTTTAGACCATCTAAGTTAGAGATCAAAATTGCTAACCAGTCATTCCAAGACATTTTCTGAATAATCCATCTTTTCCTGACTTACATTCAAAATGCCCATTTATTTATATGTATGCATGACATTCAATACACATTGGTAGATTGAGTGAATGATAGAATGACATGTTTTATTTTAGAAGACTAAGATACTGAAGAACTTGAGAGGGAAGACTTAATATTAAAAATATGTACAGTATTGAACATGTGTGGCATCCCTGACATTAGACCAGTTACTCAACAGTTACTATCTCGTGTACTTCTCACAGCATATTTTACAAGATTGAGACGATTACCCTCACTTTTACAAAGAAATCGAGGCTTACTGATATTTAGTAACTTGCTCAAGGTTAGAATCACAGTAAGCCGCAGATCCAGATTTGAAGCTACGTATGTCTGATTCCAGACTGACCTCTTCACCACGCTGTAATACCTTTGTAAGACAAGACTATGAGGCTAAAGAAATAGCAGAGAGAATATGCATTCATCCTACCAGGTTAGAAAAAAAGACCATTGCTTATTACAGTTGCTGAAATTTTCTCTCACTTTAATGTTACTCATGGAGAAGTGCAAATATTCTTTTATTGTTTCCACAAATTTTTCAGTTTGTCTCCAGAACACTTATTGGAAGGGTATTTAGAAAATTATTTTATATTTCCTTAAAGAGAGAGGGAGAGAGAATATAAAACCTGTATTTTATGGTGCAAAATGAAAACAATACGTGATTAAATAGTTTCGCAAAGATATTAGCAGTAGAACCAAGAAGTTACCATTATTACATTGCTCTTCTGAACCTCTTCTAATCACTAAAAATGTCCTCATTAGATTGAGGTTACAAACGAGGTTGCTAAATTAGGTAAGTCTCTTCTTTACCTATTCTGTAAGGTAGGCTGCCTGTTGAAAGTCAGAAAATAATGCATTCCTGTGCATATGTAATTGTACAGATAATTGCCTCTATCATTTAAAAATATCATTTGCCAAAATGGTGTGTATGATTAATTGTGTACATTTATCACTTGAGTCAGCTCGGCTACATTATAAAATCCTTTCCTTGAGCTCATGCATCTTTCCTCCCTTCTTGTTTCTTCCACTGTGAGTCACTTAGTAATTCAAATTTTTTTATTATTCCTTAAGCCATAATTCACCTACACTAGCAACTAAGTTCCCCTCTGGCTGCAGAGGGGTTGCTTTTTGACTTTGGATATCAAGGAACAAGGGCGATTTTTAAAATCTCCCCCCTTTTTTCATGGATGCTCCTAAAACTGAAATCCTGGGAACAGGACTATGTACTGATGAATATCCAAGCATCTCCTGTACCATTTCCTCAGCTCCAAATTGTACATTTTTGGGCTTCCAAGTCAAATGGATCAAGGAAAGAAGGAAAAAAACAAAAAACTAATGAATTAACAATATAAAAGTACATAGTAACCCTGAAATCCTGACCTGTGGAACTGGCCTGGTGTGAATGTCATGTAACTGAAGATAGTAGTATCTATTAGAGGGCAGCCTAAGGTCTCCTGATGGTCTCCTGCTTCTGCCCTGCGCTGGAATCCCAGAAAAACATCTGGAATAATCCTGTTAAACCTAAGACCCATCCTCAGCTCTGAATCCTCTACTCTTTTCCTAGCTTTCTGGACTTGAAGTGAAAGTCGGTTTCGACAAAGGCTTATGAAGTCTAAAAGACCTAGCCCCTGCCGCCCAAGATGTCATCTCCCTCTGCCTGTCCCCACACTGGCTCTCCTCAGCCACCGTGTCCTCTCACTGTTCTTTCCGGAGCACCTGTGCCTGCTTTTCCCTCTGCCTGCACTATAGTCCTGTCCCCTGTATTAGCACGGCTGCTTCCTCACCTCTCTGAGATGTTTGCTCAAATGTCGTCTCAGCAAGGCCTTCCCTGGCCTCTCCCTCTAAGATTGCAACCCTCTCCCCCATCAGAGACTGCCTATCCCCATTCTCTGCATGATCTTTTTCCCTTTGCATACATTACTCTTTAATGTGTCACATATTTTTTCCTATTAATTTTGTGTATTAATTTCTCCCTCCACTAGAAACTAAGCACTATAGGGCGGGGATTTTAATCTGGTTCACTGATGAATTCCCAGCTCCCGGAACAGTATCTGGCTCATAATAGGTGCTCAATCAGTATTTGTTGATTGAACGAATGATGGCATCTTTTATTTTTATTTGTCGAATTTGGTGACTCTATTCTCCAGTGTAGAAAAGATAGTTACTGATAGCCCAAAACCTATGTCCACATAGCTCAAAATTCCAAGAGAGGACAGGCCATCTCAATCCTAGTTCCTTTACAAATCTCAACGAGGACCCTGAGTGGCCTGCTTCAATCACATACTCTCGCCTATAGTGGTGCTAGGGCTGCGGTGGTGTCGGAGGGTGCTGGGTCATGGCAATGGATAGTTTCACCAGAATCCGAAAGATGGGAGAAGGAGAGGTTCACCGACATAAGGATCTTACGCAGGTGGACAGCATTAGTTCGCTATTGGATGCAATAATTTTGTAATAAATTGCATTTTAAATTGTCTGTGTCACTTGCTAGACTGTAAGATAAGCTCTGAGATCAAGGACCAGCTTGGTATTGCCTACCACTCTATCCTCAAAGCATGGCACATATTAGAATAAATTTGTTCTCAAGAAATTTATGAAAGAATAAATAATTTTGTGTTTATGAATGGATAGATGAATGAATGAATAGCAAGCAACATAGGAGGCAAATTATTAACAAATTAATTGTTAACAAATTATTGTTTGATGGCATTAACACAAGGTGGGGTGTTATGAAACTTAAATATTTACTAGTATTGTGCTGAAACACCTGGTTAGAGTCGTTTATAGTTTGAATTTACCTGTCAACCTGACCAAGCAGCCCCTTCTTAGAGTACTCAGGAATTAAAACTGTGAATCTGCCTCAGGTAATTTTGTTTTCTTTGTTCCCTTTCTGACTGGCCACCTTTGAGGTGGCCACATTCCTTCTTTTGAAATGGAGAGACCTTCGGTTAAGGTCTGGCTCCAGGTTACAAGTATTTCTTGACGGTTGGTTTTGTATCTCTCTGCTGGGGTTCATTGTGTGGAGCTCCTCTGTTTAAACCTTCTGAGGAAAAGCCTTCTTTTCTAAATCTTTTGAGAGGTAGTTAACTGTCCCTCCCTCTTAGCCCCACTGTCTTTTGTGTAACCCTGAGATCTGGTTCCCAGAAGCAACTGCAAGAGAACACACAATGTAGAGCACTAGCTCACTCTGTTCATTTATTCATCCATTCCATACATATGTATAGAGGGCCCACTGCATATTGTGTACAATGCTGAGCTTTGGAGAGATAACTGAGAGCAACTGGACTAGAGGGGAGGCAGATGAAATCGCCACACAAATATACAATTTCAATCAGGGCACAGGTTGTGCAAAGAAAAGGACCTCACTGCCACGTGATTGCTTAGAGGAGTCCTTGGTTTATTTGATGGGATCAGAAGAGACAGATATCTGAGCTGTGATTTGAAGATGAATACAAGTTAACCAGGTAGGGGCCTAAATGTTCAGGCAGAGGGGATAGCATAAGCAAAGACTGGGAGACAGGGAGATGCATGGCCTCTTTGAGGACATGGCAGAAGGCCAGAGGGGCAGCAGTTACTGAGTGAGTGGAGGATTCTATGAGATGAAGTCAGAGAGGCAGGCAGGGATCAGCTTATGCAGGGCTTGGTAGTCATGTGAAGGATTTTAACGTTATTTTGAGAGGTATGGGAAGCCATTTAAATGGTGGAGAGTGACATCAGGATTTCGCTTGGGAATAGATCACTCCAGTTGCAGAATGGAATAGATACTGGCCAGCAGTAAGAGTACATGGCTGAGATAGGTTAGGAGACAATTTGATATAGAAATGAGAATTTGGAGAACTAATTTTTACTTTCCTTGACAGAATACTGAGCCCTCTGCTTTATCAAATCTGTGAGCTAGAAGTTCTCATTTGGGAACTGGTGGGGGACTGTATCTTGACCTTGGCATGCTGGAGAGCAGTAGTGCCCAGAAGGGGGTGGCTAGGTCTGTTAAATGGATAGATGTACTTTTTGGCCTTGCTGTCTTTCAGGTCTCACAGTACAGCCATGAGGAAAAGTCAAGGAGAAGGCTGGGTTTGGTGGTGGCAAGCAGTAAGTCCTGGAGCTAAAGCTGGGGAGACAGTTGCAAAGAGACTATAATTGGAGCTTAGAGTGTGGATGTGATTGTTAAAGAAGATCATGTTAGTAAAGAAGAAAAAAAGGTCTGGAGAGACACTCATATTTAAGGAATGGGCATTATGTATTTATTTATTCATTCCACAAATACTTACGTGCCTGGCACTGGGCTATGAGTTATAGATGAGGTGGCAGAAGAAACTAGTTGGAGATAAAAGAGAACTCCGCAAATGTGAAGTAACAAATGCCAAAGGATAAGAAAGATTCAAGACAGAAGGGTAGCCAATGGTTCAGCTGCTGCAGAGAAAGAAAGTGCGATGAATGCTGGAAAGATGACTTTGAGTTTGTGGATTAGATTCCACCCTAAATGGCACGCATCAGAAACTTGGGATGGTAAACCGACCTAGGGGACTGTGCATGGGGACCCTGACAAAACCCTCTCCCACTTTAAAACTTTCAATTATAGAAGATGAGACTTGACATATAAAATTTCACTTTATATCTCACTTCCTTGAAACACATCTATTCCACCTACAGAAAGAGAGCTGTACTTCCCCAGGCCTGCCATGGTTGTCAGCCAAGAGCATAAATGTTGTAATTTGAAGTTGACAGCAAGATGACCCTTACAGGGTCACTACAGTTTCTGTCTCATGGCAGATCCTCCTACTGAAATATGGAAGTGCCATGATGTTAAATCAATAGTAGTGAGTGATGCAGAGATTTGAGATGAAGCTAAACATAGCTTCCTTTGATTTTACCATTTCATTTTTCTTGCTGGACACCACTTTAGAAGAAGAATCACCTCTGGATAAATCATCTGCTCAGGTTTGCTACTCTAACCAAATGACATTCTCCAAAGTGGATCAGAAAGGCCTAAATGTTAATTGTATTCATTTAGAGTTCCGTGTAAGGCTTTCGTTGAAGAAAAAGACTCCCTGTGAAATGTACAAAGTAGCAGAAACAAACATTTCTATTAGAAATACTCAGAAAGTTGCGATTGCCAGTTACAGATTTAACACCAAATATTAATAATCCAGTAATGAAAATTGAAGTTGTGAAAGAATAACATTTGAGCTGAATGATATTCAAAATTTTATTTCCAATAATTTAAGAAGATGTCTGTGTTATCTGTTGCTATATAACAAACCACCCCAAAATGTAGGGGCTTAAAATGAGAACCATTTATTCAGCTCAGGATTCTGTGGGTTGGCAATTTAGGCTGGGCTCAGTGTATAGTTCTTCTGGTCTCAACTGGTCTTTCTCACGTATCTGTAGGCAGCTGTCAGTCATCTACGTAGCCTGGCTTCTAGGGATTGGCTTGGACAACAGGGGTGACTAGACTACTCATCTCTCATTAAGCAGAAGGCTAGCTTGGGTTTGTCCACCTGGTAACTGGGCAGGACTCCTAGAGAAAGAGTGGAAGCTTGAAGACCTTGTGAGGCATGGCCCAAAATTGGTACGGTATCGCTTTTGCCACATTCTGTTAACCAAAGCAAGTCGCAAGGTCAGCTCAGATTCAATGTGAAAAAATAAACTCTACTGATGGAGGGTGGGGAGAATACCTGCAAAATTACACTGTAGGGAGGCCATTGGGCCATTTTGCTGTCTACCACAGATGGTGCATCATTTTTATCCTATTTGATTTTCGTGTTGGTAGATAAAATGTGCAATATTTGTACATTAGCTTTGGAAGGGAAAATATTTTTATTCTTTTCTTCAATGGCAATTTCAAACTAGGACCTCCCTTAAAGCAACCAGCGAGGATGGGACTGTGTTAACTGAATCATTTTCTACTTCAGTTTTTGTTTCTGTAACTGTCAGGAAAACCCTCATGTTTTCAGTGGCTGTTAGTCTAGGTCTGTGTGACATAACCAATCACAGACAAAGCACAATTTCTTAATGGCAAGAAGCACTATCTAGCTGCTGGCCTGGTAATCTCGTATAAAAATTTCAGAATTGCCATTGGGGAAAGAACATTTACTTGACAAATGGTGCTATTTCCATTTTTGTCTGCCCAATTTTAAACTCTCTCTTATTAAAATGGCAAATTCAGGCCCCAGAAAATATTGAACAAGGGAAATACATAACCAGAAGATACACACTTCACCAACTCACTTTGTAACATGTAGACTTCTTATGGATGCAAGGACATTTCATGGAAAAGGAGTTTTTAAATTATTTTGTATGCGTATAAAGAAAATAAAACTTTCTGATGCCTTGGCTCAAACTGAATAAGATCTCATTTAATAGCCCATGTAGTACTTTAAGATGATTTATTATTATGCTAATATTGTAATGTAATATTTATTAAGCATTGGAAGTGTGCAGAATACTAGATAGCCCACATAAAAGATTCTGATGGATTTCAAGGAAAAGGGCTAAGAAATGCACTCTCCTAATCCACAGGAAAAGAGGGTAATTCAGAATCTAGCTGAACCAATAAATCCTATTTAATTTAGCACACATCACATGCCAAAAAAAAGGGAGATTAATGGAAATGGAGAGTGATAATCTCTGATTAAAAGGTAGTCATTTTAAGAGCACACTTTCTGAGTTTAGGAGGAGTCAATTCAGTAAAATATTTCTCATTTAAAAAAAGTTTTGGCCAATAATCCTCTGCATTATTATCTGACGTTCTAAGATCATAAGTTACAGTGCTTTCTATAGAGACCAGCTTTATAACTATTTTCCCAAACTACAAGATAAAATGCTTTTAAAAAAATTATACCTTAACTGCAAATTTACAGCATCACAACAAAATTTACAATGTTGGCATAAGGTATTTGGAAGTCTCAGACTTGAGTTATAAATCTGCAGTAGGAGGACAATTTTTCTTAAAAATTAATAGTGTATTTTAAAAGACCATTTCTACTGGAGCCAAGTAAAATGGAAAAAAAGTCGAGACAATTATTTAGATGACTAAGGCAAAAAAAGAAAAAAAAAATCCAGATTCAAAAAAATACCAACACCAAAATCCCTTTAAAGAAGTCTTTTATCTAAAAAAAAAAAAAATGCACATAATTTGAGGAAATAATATCTTAATTTTTCATAATTCTACTCTTTACTTGGCTTAGCTAGTTTAGATCTGGGGGAAAAAAGTAAAGCCAAAGCTAAAAAAGGGGCTTAGAAATGACACTTCCTAATTTATATAATCATGCTTACTGACTAAGGATTGTATCCTCTATTCATCTTTAAATAGAATTCTCACAGAAGTTGATGAAAATCTTTGGTGAAAATTGAGTGAACAGTAAGTGTTCTCTTTCTCTCTCTCTCTCCCCCCTCCCTTCTCTCCCTCTCTCTCTATACACTCATATATATATATATATATAACATACATGAGTGTGTGTGTGTGTATACACATATGTTATATATGTGTGTGTGCTTGTGTATCAAAATTTTTTTTTAAATGTACTAGCTTTTTGGCATGGTCTCTAGGCAAGAAAAAGAATACAAAAATGCCTGCTCATATGCTTTTTTGAGTGACAGTAGATGGAGCTGGTGGGAGAAAAATATCCTAATTATTAGTTTCAATATGGAAAAAAGTATAAATTAACTTTATTTCTGAAAAGGCTACTTATATTCTTTTTATTTAAAAAAAAAGTATGTTGTGGATGTCTGTGATTACCATAGTAATAAAACAGAAATGCAAACTTTTATTTTCTTGGCAATATATATTCACGGTAATATGTACTCTTTTAAGCAAGGAATATAGTGTGTTATTTAATAATGCACAAAGAACATTTTAGGACAGTATGCTTTATGCTAATTTATCTATTAGATTTGTAAAATGCAGATAAATTTTATTTGGTAATTTTTATTCAAAAATTTGAAGAAGGAAATACAGAACAGTAGAAAGTACACACATGTTCAAATAGTAAAAGACAACATGAACATTGCTTATCAGAATAAAATTACCTACTAATTTCATCTTTGTGTTTGAAAACTGGTCAAATAACTCTATGGTATATATTCTGAAATTTAGATAATGAAGAGCCATGTGGAAATTGGTTGAATCAACCAGTCCCTATTTGATTCTTTTACAGTTACACGCTAACACATACACATTTGTAATACACAGAACATAACACATATTTACATATGTGCCTAATTATATGGTTTAGTTGTTTATGACCGCTAAATCTTCTGTATGTTTAAGAAGTTTGCTATGTTGGTCTTATTTAAAGTATGTTTTGAAATGGGCAAAACAACAACAAATAGACTTAGTTCATAAATTAAAACATTTTTAAATGCCTCTCTCCGAATATTGCAGCAACTTGCAAAACTGCTTCTGTTTATCTGCAAACTTTAAGAAAAGGGATGGTGTGAAATAAACTCCAGCAAGGCCAGGAAAGTAAGGGGAGAAAGAGAAAGGGGGGATATTCATGATGGAAGTTGGAGACCACAGGATGCAAAGCAGACACATAGTACTCTACTTAGTACGTTTTTTTCTTCTTTAGGTTGCATGCAGAAGAAACATCTAGATTAGAGAAAAAAAAAAGAAGCATTTCTTAAAGACTCTGAAGAGAGAAAAGCTAGCAAAGAGTTATTTCTAAAGATTCTGAGAAATTTGTTACAAAAATGGGTGGGGACGGGAGAATGCTTCCTCTGTAACTTCAAACACTCTGCAGAGCCAGGACAGCCCAGTTACAGTTTGGTGATAGGACCTGGGATTAATGGAACTTCAGAATTTATTTTAAATGTTCCATGAAAATAGCAGGGTTAGCTAAAATTACTAACCATTAAGCTAGTAATCGGTTAGAAAGTTTTGTGGTTAATTATTATTTATTTAATCCTTGCTCTAGAGTATATTTCCTTTATTATCTCTTCTAGATATTAGTTCTAATTTAACGGCTATATTAAGAGTTGCTTTGTCTATGGACTGGGGGTTTGATTTATCAGTTTATATCATTTATTTGTCTAGACACCTGACCCAATAGAACTCTACTTCTATCTGGTGGCAGCTAATTCAAATTAAAAACTAGTCCAAAAGGAAGATTAACTCATATTTAAAAGTAAGTTTTGCCCCTGCAACTGCATCTTGGAGATGGCATTCACAAATAATTTTGTGCCATGTGAAGATTACTTACAAAGACCACTTCATTTTAATAGAGAGGATTATGAAATCTAGTTTTCTAAGGTATCAACGTTCTGGCCTTAATGGTTAGATGGGATGCTTTTTCAGATAAATAAATGTAGAATTTACTTTTGCCTGAAATATTAAAGTAGTTTATTAACATTAGATATTAATACATTGCCTGGATCAGTGTCTCTCAATCCTCTATATTCATTAGAAGTCTCTGGGAAGCTTTTAAAAATTGTAGATCCCAAATCTCTATCCCTAATCCAACTAAAACAGGGAGTAGAGCCCTGGCATTGTTCTTTTTGGAAAAGTTCCCCACGTGATTCTAATTTGTAGCCAAGGTTAGAACACTGAGCTAGGTAGTTCAAAGTCAAAAAATTAAATAAACAAACCCCAATTTGTGTTTTAATTTAAGGCATATAGATTATTGCTTCAAAGGCGCTTGTTTTAAAACCACCAGTGCACTCAGTTGCCTACCTTTAAATCAAAATGTTTTTAGAATGTCAGATAAACCCCTTTACAGTTTATTACCAACCTATTTTTCAGGTCTCAGCTCCCCACAACACTGTTTTGGTCTTGTCAAACTCAAAGCATGTGAACATTCCCTGAACTTTTATTCCCCCACGTTTTTAGGTTCTTGCTATTTTCTTTCTGCCATACTGGAACCTCCTTCTATATTTGGCAAAATACTACTTATTCTTTAAAGGCCAGCTTAAAAGTCATTGCATCTGTGATACTAGGCTAATCATAATATAATTATTTTATATAGTGTTGATTTGTATACATTTAAATCGTGACTGTTTTCTTGAAGAGACAAAGTTACGTTATCTAGCAGTAAGTGTACAGTCAATAATACTTCTCTTCAAACTACATTCAAGTACAGCAGGTCCTCGAACAACGTCATTTTGTTCATCATTTCATTATAATATTGATGAGAAAAAAACTGATTTCCAGCCTGGGCCACCATCTATGTGGACTTTACATGTTCTTCTCATGTCCACATGGGTTTTCTCTGGGTACTCCAGTTTCCTGCCACATCCCAAAGCTGTGCACCTGTCTACATGGGCCCAGTCTGAGTGAAGGTGTGTGAGAGTGCACCCCGAGATGGATGGCTTCCTGTCCAGGGCTGGTTTCCTCCTTGAGCCATGAGCTGCTGGGTAGGCTCCAGCCACCTGAGACCCTGAACTGGAATAATTGGGTCAATAATTATCTTACTTGTTTTTATTAAGCTTTCTTAAATGTATGTAGAGCTCACATTTATTTCAATGTCTAATATTAGAAGTGTTTTGGTCTTTATCTGGAAGTTTGGCGGTGTT
The DNA here is from genome assembly GCA_963575035.1 of Avahi laniger. NCBI lineage: Eukaryota > Metazoa > Chordata > Mammalia > Primates > Indriidae > Avahi > Avahi laniger. The sequence continues at coordinate 63,164 of CAUYSK010059137.1, read as the reverse complement.
TTGTGACCAGAACTATGCCATAGGAACTTAACTCTTGTTGAATACAGATCAACTGGCCCGTGGTAAAATTGATTTCCATATATGTCTTTTCACTTGAAGTCACAGTTTCCAAGAACCTATCAACAACGTTAAGTGAGGACTTACTCTATGTATATATCATATTGCTGCCTAGTAACTCCAGCATCAATAATTAGTATATTATCACATGAGACATCTGACTTACGTTTATGAATCATTTCACATAGGCATTTGAGTTATGCTCGGAACGGCTGCAAATTCCAGTATCTTATTCCAACCCTGTGAATCATTGTAAGGAAGGCCACAATGTATACGTAGACTTTAAAAAATTAGACATATTTAAAATATTGGGACATGCATAGTCTTCTGATACGTTGAGTTTTCGCATTTGGTTACAGTATGTGTTTCAAATGGGAAAGAAGTGGATATCTTTTTTGTCCTTCCCCCATTTGGCTTTGATGCCACAGGAAGCCAGCTTGCTAGCTGCCTGTTACCTGATAGTTCCCTGAGTAAATAGACTCTTCAGTAAGGATCAGCATTTTCCCCAAGACGGGAGTCGTGAATTCTCTTCTTCCTAAAGATACATATATCTCTTAAAAGGGTCCAGAATATTTCCTGCAAAACTGCCTCTGTCATATGAGCACCTACTTAGAGCTACTATCAGAAAGGCTGAGGAAAGAAATCCATCTTTCCTGCAACAGAAGAAAGTAAACACACCCTAAAATAGGCGAAGAACTCAAACATCAGCAAGACTACAGACCAGGGAAAAAAGTAAATAATATTTTAACTGAAAATTTGATTTAAACAATAAAAGCATGTCTTGGCTATCTGAATTAACGTTTCCCATTTCTTACTGCTGGAATTTTGTGAAATATGCAGATGATAGAGGAGCATTTGTGTTGATATTTTGAATTCAAATCTTTAAAAAATTAGGCAGGTGGTTGATTTGTTAGGGTGGTTTGTCGAGAAGTTCATAATCATATAGATTGCAATTTATATCTAGTCACAGAACAGTTACTTTCCTAGAACAATTTCAGGATCTCTTCAGATAGAAAAAGTTCCTGTAACTGAGAAACTACTCAGCTTTTAGGCAAAAGCCCATAACATTCAGGTAACTCCAAGCCCGCAGGAACGGTTTCTTTCCCCTCAAGTCTTTACTGATCATGACCCTAGATTTTCCATCAAACTCAATCTGGTCTGAGCTGCAGGCAATACCCCTGCTGGGTGCGGACTGCAAGCCCACCACTGGAGGGCGTCTGCACGCTTCCAAACAGCTCTGAAGCACCTGGAAATCCCGAGCCCGAGGACTGGAAAACGCAAGAAAAAGAACGTGATATTTGATTTTATTGGGCTAATACGTAAAAAGGAGAACAGACAGGTTTGGGAGCAAAACTAAGCTGCCTTTTTTTCCTCCTTGGGAATCAGCCCTTCTCACGGGGGCAGCAAACTCCCTGGAGAGCTAGAGCGAAAAATACCGCGGCGCCCAAGCCCGCGAGGCCCCGCAAGGCTGGGTCTCGGGGGCCCGTGGCCCTGCAGCGGCAGGCGTCGGGCTGGCATTCGGGCGCTGCACGTCAGGGGACGCATCCCCAGGCGCCAGGACCGCCTCGCTGCCAGGTGATCGCGCTCCGGTGGGGCTGAGGACCTAGGCGCAGCAACCTGCCCTAGAAGCCCGGGAACGCGAGGCCTTTTCCAGCAATAAAGGAACTCCTTTCCCTCCCACCCCCGCCCTTCGTTTCTTCCCGCACCCGGTTTGTTCCAGGCATTTATTCTTTGGGGAGCGGGCAGTGAATCAACCTCAAGGTTGAAATGGGAAAGGTGCAAGGTATTTCTGATGGGCTCACCTGCCGCACTCATTTGCTCCCTGTTGAAGGTTCGCACTGAATTGTAATCACTTCAAACGGTGACTTCTCTTATTTTTAAAAATGTATGTTTTCAGAGCATCACTTTAAAGAAAACTCTTGCTTCCTGCTCAAGAACCTTTAAATCCCAGGCAGGAAGGCGGGGGTGGGGGAGATAGGTGTTGAGAGGCACAGGAGAGACGCTCAGATTTCCAGATAACCCCGCGCCAGGCAGTGCGCGAGGCGAAGAACCGGGCAGAGGTTTACAGGAACACGCGTCCCCTGCGGCTCCGTTCCAGCCCGTCTGCTGGGACTGCATGTCACCCGAGGGGTCACAGAGGCAGATTTCGGCTCTCCAGCTACGGGGTGGGAACTGATTCTTTTAAAATCGAAAGACCCTACTCCCAGGTAAAAAGATGTCAAATCATTCCTTAGCCCAGACGGAAATCGGCATCCAAAGGGTTACACGTGGCTGCCGGGCTCGGGCGGAGGAGAGGGCGCCTCGGCACTCCCAGTAATTCAATTAGTCAGGTTTCTGGAAGGTGGGGCGGCGGGGGGTGGGGGGGTAGGAGGCGTCGGGAAGGGAGGAGATGAGGAAAACGCCTCTTTCTTGTGGAGCAAACCAATCTGGTTGGAGTAAAGAGAGAGGAAAAAAACCCCGAGCTGTAAGCAAACAGCAGGCCGTTCCCTGACTGGCTGCTCCAATCACCCCCCACCCTTTCCAAGTAAACTGCATGCAGGAAAAAAAAAAAAAAGAGTCCACATGACCCGGCAGCAGCGCAGGCTGGGCGCGGGCTGGCGGCGCCTCCCCCTGCTCGGTCCGGAGCTCACACCGCGCCCCGCGCCCCGCGCCCCGCGCCCCGCAACACGCCCGGGCGGAGCCCCTCCCCCGCCCACGTCCACGTCCACGTCCACGCGCGCAGCCTCGCGCTCTGCTGAGGCTGCTGCCGCCGGGTCGCCGCTGCCGTCGGCTTTACACGCAAGTCATTAACGAGGGGGCGTGCCCGAGGAGATTTTTCCCATAAAGCATTTTTTCTCTCCTTTTTTTTTTTCCTCTTTTGCAAAACTGACTTTTACCCCGTTCCACTTCTTGCCAGTCGTTTCAATCCCTCCAGGGCTGCTCGTGCTGCTGCTGCACTCAAGTTTATTTATTTTCCCGCCTGGGTAGGGGTTTTAGGATTCGGTTGGTGGTTTTCACCTCTGTTGCTGCTGTGTCTAAGGAGGGAGAGAGGAGCAGCTGCGGGAGGATCGGGAAGGTTTTCTGATGTAGTCATCGGGGAGGTGCCACTCGCTCGTGCGCTCTTTTTTTCTCTTTTCTCATTTCAAACTGATTGATGCATCTCTGCAAGTTGCTAGGCTTGGGGTCGGACCCGTTGGAGTCGCAGGGACACTTCTGAGAGCTCACCCCGGGCTTCAGGCACCGCGTGTGGGGGCTCAGTCTTGCTCCCGGAAGGCGATCGGAGATTGACATCAGCCCATCCAGGAGTTGGAGGGATCCATTTGAAAGTGATTGTTTCCCCTCCCGCTCTACGGCAGAACAGTTGAGTTGGCGTCGTCCTGCAGGTTTGGGCATCCCGGCTCTGCCTGGCTGGCTGGTTCTTAACCTCTGCTCTTCATTCACTCTGGTGCACCCACACCCAGCCAAGAAAAGCACGCGCGAGAAATCCTCGAGGCTCGGCCAGCACCCAGGCTGCCCTCTTCTGCCGCCGCCGCCGTCCGATTCTGCCGGGGGACCTGCCGGAAGACGCGAAGAGCCAAACTTTTCTTTGAGGTTTTCGAGGCAAGACCGCTCCTTGCCAGCGCAGCTGCCGCTTAACCAGTTCCAGGACGCCGGCGGGGCTGGGTTTGCGGCTCCGGATCCCCACCCTTCTCGGCGCACCGCCTGGTACCGCAGCACCTACGACTCCTTCGAGATTTCCCGGGGTCGCCCGGCCAAGGCACAGAGGAGGCTGGGGAAGGGAGCTCTCAGACTCCCGGGGCCACAAGCGCGCAGCCCCCTGTCTCCACGGCACCCTCCTTCTCCAGTTTCCCACCGGCCGCCAAAGTAACTTGGAGCGAAGCGGGGCGCAGTGTGAGGGCCCCGGGCGGCGGCGGAGCCGTGCGCAGCCCGCGGCATCGACGCTGAGCCGGGCCCGGCGGGCCGGTGTATGTCTCCCCGCGGCCGCGGCGCGCAACTCCCGGTGACTGTGCAGCGCGCGCCGCCGCCTGCCCCGACCCGCGCTGCCGCCGCCCGGCCCGGCGCGCACCTCCCTCTCCCGGGGTGACCGGCCTGCCGCCGCCGCCGAGACACAGCTTGGCACCCCTTCCCCCGCCCTCGCCGCCGCTGCCACCGCACACACGCACGCTTCTCTCCATCTTGTGATTCCTTTTTCCTCCTGAACCCTCCAGTGGGGGTGCGAGTTTGTCTTTATCCCCCCCACTCCACCGCCTTCTTTTCTTCTCGCTCTCCTACCCCTCCCCAGCTTGGTGTGCGCCTCTTTCCTTTCTCGCCCCCCTTCATTTTTATTTATTCATATTTATTTGGCGCCCGCTCTCTCTTTCTATCTCCTTGCCTCCTCCCTCCGGATCCCCGCTCTCTCCCCGGAGTGGCGCGTCGGGGACTCCGCCGCTGGCCAGGCGTGATGTTGCACGTGGAGATGTTGACGCTGGTGTTTCTGGTGCTCTGGATGTGTGTGTTCAGCCAGGACCCGGGCTCCAAGGCCGTCGCCGACCGCTACGCTGTCTACTGGAACAGCAGCAACCCCAGGTAAGGCAGCAAGGGTCGGAAAGCCGGGGCTACCCGGGCCTCGGGGCTCTGCGGAAGGAGCGGCGGCGGGGATCAGCGCGGACCAGCCGCTGGCGGCGCGCACCCTTGGAGCCTGAGTCGCCGGGGCGCTGATCGCTTGAGGCATCGGCGGGAAGCACTCGCGTCTCGCCCTTCTTTGTTAAGCCGCCGCGGAAAGGCCTGGTACCCCTGGGAGTCCCGGGGCTGCCCAGACCGGCTACCTCTTCGGTGCGCGGGGAGACTCGGAAAAGGGCGGGAGCCAGGGAGTCAGGACTTCTCCGCTTCCCAGCCCGGGCAGGCTGGACGCACCCCGATCACGGCGCAGAGTCGGGCGCAAGGAGCCTCAGTGTGCGCCACTGAGAGCTCCTGCCTGGAGCGTGGGTCCGCAGGGACTGCGGGGAAAACCCGCCAAACATCCCCAAAGTTTTTTTTTTTTTTTTTTTAATTTTTCCTTGTCTTTTCCCGGTGTGCGCAGAGAGAGCGCACGGGCTAGGGGAAGTGAGGGGGGCTGGGAAGCGGAAGCTTTAGGTTTTTATTTTCCTCTTTAACTGCAAGGAAATCATTCGGCCCCTGAGTCAGTCTGGGCCCGGCGCGCTTGGCAGTGGAGAGGATTCTCCCACATCCTCCACACTGCCTCCCCCCGTGGGTTCAAGGTGCCAGAAAGTTTGATCTAATACCGGGTTACGTCATGTGTGCGGAACAAGCTGCTGGAGTTGGCCGAGCAGGAGGTGGGAGCCCTTCGCCCGCGGCCTGGTGGTGCACAGCCGGAGGAGCGCGCGGTTACCTGGAACCGTTTTGCAGGCGTCCCCGAAGCCCGCCCAGTACGCGGGAGGCTAGAGGTGGGCGCCCCGGGCCGCCCTAGCGCGCATGCTGGACCCCGGCCAGCCGCAGATGTCCTGTGTTCTCCGACCCTGGAAGTGGGGTGGAGAGGTTATCCAGAGTGCCTGGCGGGACCCTCTCGGTCGGGAGCAGTTTCGAACCTCACTTTCTCCCCTGCCTATGCGCAGAAGTCGGCCCCGCCGGGCCCATATCGCTCTGCTTCTCCGCACACAGAGGCCAGCTTCCAGCTGTGGGCCGGTCTCGGTGCCCGCCTAGGAGGAAAATAATATCGACTGTATCTAAAATCACAGGTTTTTCCCTGGGCTAGAGTGGAAGTTGGGAGGAAAGAGAAGGGAGGCCGAGCGGCGAGTGTGGTTGCTGCGCGCCCAGCGCTCCTGGGGAGAGGGCTGGTGGGCGCCTCCAGTTCTTCCTGTCTGCGGCGGCCCTCTCCGCCGGCCTCCAGCCTTCCTTTGGTATACAGGCAAGAGAGGGATTCCCCGCTTGAGTAATGTCAGCTTAGATGAAGACGGGCAGATTTCCCCCACCAGCGATCCACCAGTCGCCGAACCGAGAGGGAGTTTCCCCCCACCCCGCCCTGCTTATCCAGGATAGTCACACCCAGGTAACGCAATGCACCGCCTAGCAGAAGTGGAGAGATCCCTGAAAGTTCGGTTTTTAAAAAAACTCTCATTGAGGTGGGTGGTGGAATGGGAAGCTATTTCTTCTCTGACATGCCACTTACCACTATTAGGAAAAGAGAAAGAGAAGCCATCCCGCCGGAGGAGATGCCTTTTATTAAAGCTGACAAGACAAATAGAGCAAGCTTTCCAGTTGTGATGGTGTTAAAAGCAAGTCTCATTATGTTGGTTGGTTTTATTCCCTTTTGGGCTTTATTAGACAGCATATACGAAACAAATTTATATTTCTAAACTTTATCACCTTATTAAATAAAGCCACAGTGAAATCATATAGTTAAATTTGGGACATTTTGCTCTTGGTTGTCTTTTTTTCCCCACTTTACGGTGTGATCTTTTTCTCGTAGTATTCATTTATTTGGTTACTTGGGTGTTCCAGTCTCCCTGGGTTAAAACAAAAAAAACCCAGCAACACCCTTACTCTGACCCCCCTTCTTAACCTGTCAAGCTAGTCTGAGTTAGTTTGAGGACATTTTATCTTAGGTTATCTCTGTTTTATGCTTTTGATACTGTTGTTTGGTTTGAGATTAGCACATTGATTTTTGTCACAGGTCATGTTTTTTAATAGATCTGCCCTGCTTGCAGAGAACTCTCCTGCTCAGGATGCCACAGAGGCTTTGAACCTGCCCAAAGTTAATCTGTAGAATTTTAAAATACCAAGAGTATTTTTAAATCAGTATTCTAATGTGAGGTTTGCAGAAATACCTTTCTATTTGATCATTATCAGTTTGATAATGTCCAAAAGAAAGAATGATGTACCTCCTCACTCCCAAGAGATTCAGCCCTAACATTTAATGTTCTTAGGGGTTTAGGGGCACATTTATCTTGGTATGTTATCACAGTAAAACTTACTTTAAAAAGTATCATTTTAAAAGCAGGTAATAGTAGGCAATTGTACCTCTGAAGTGTTGAATAAGATGATGCTTTCTTGAAGTATTAAGAAAAGTTAACTTGGATTCAATTTAAAAGGGACCAAATGCAGAATAAGCAATTTAACAGTAAAAAATGAACAGTTTATCACAAATGATAGCGAGAAAATATTTCAGAAAATTTGCATGGGTTTACTAAATTTTATATATTCAATGTTATACATTTCACATATGTTATTTTGTAAAGTAAGTTAGCCATACCTTTTGGCTTTATATAGAACACGTGTGCTAAGAATTTGCTAAACTAGTAATATAATCAGAAGACTTAAATCTTTTGAAAATAGAAAACTTTAATTGCAATTTAAATAGATTTTTAATTTTCCCTTAGAAGAAAAGTTCAATGGACACATTAAGCTGATAATATTGGATACTATGTCTAAATGAAGTAAATCCATTTTAGCTTATACTAATAGATTCAATTTGAAATTATGTTTAGGCAAAATTAGAATTAAATATTATCTTGATCACAGGGATTAAGTACAGTATCTTATTGTGTAACTTGTGTTGCAAGTAACTTGTGTAGCTGATGGCAGTTTATCTGCTACATTGAGTTTCATTACTGCCTCTTCATTGATACCATAAGCATCTGTAGATCTAGTTTCATAGGAAAAAATATTAAACTTATTTGCTGTCCAAATAGTTTTACTGTTAGAATCTGTGTTCCCATGTGTTCACTTCTGGGAAGTGGATATTTAATTTTCAAATGCTGATAACTTTTTACTTGGTAGTATTTATTGGGTAATGTACCAAACTGAATTTATCTGTTCAATTAGCAAAAATCTGTGCAACTGAGAACTATCAGTCTGAATAGAAATGTATAATATTGTCTAAGTACATCTTCTGTATTTCTAAAATTTGAAAACTTGTATAAGTTTCACCTAAAAGTGTGAATAATAGAATGATCTTTTTAATGTTATCTTGAGTTCTAAACTAAATACCTAAATAATGTTACTAAATAACTTTGAGTAATGAAACTCAAACTTTCATTACAATTTTGAGTAATCCAATTCAAGAAGAATATAATTATTTATCCTCAGTTTGTTTAAGAATGTAAAAAGCTTTAAAGTAACTTTAAAAAAGACTTTCAGTAATAAAACTTTATTTACATTCTCCCTTAATAGCTATACTTATAAAGAGAGACTCAATATTAAGAACACGCCTGTTAATCTGAAGCATGCCATAAACAGTTTGGTGCTTCCAATAAGAGTATTCTTTTAAACACTGTGGGTTTATTGAAAGTTCTTCTTGGATACTTTTGACTATTTGCCAAAATGATGTTAGGATAATTAAACATGTCTCCTGCTGGGTGGCTTTATTGATACAGTAGTTAAATAATACAACAACAAATTTAACTAACACACTTTAAGGAATAATGATTCTCCTTACTTGGTGCTTTGCTTCTGTTACGGTTTGAGTATCATCAATTTAAAAGGTTATTCTCTGAAGGGGAAAAATATCTCTGTAATTCTTCAAGGATTTTCTAAACTTTAACCTAATCATATATTTTCTTTGGATTTTCTCAATTCTTGTAGGGACTTGTAAATTAAACATTTCATATTAGAGTAGCGGGTAATTGACACCATTTAGTTTTGTTAACATGTAATCTTGGAGTTGTGAAAGTAATGTGAATTCTAGGTCAACACTCCCAAATCCTTCTGGCAGTACAGGTCATATGCATATGGCCAAGTAGAGAGAAGTAATAATATTTTTTTCCTAATCATATTCTCTTGAGTATTTTTCTTCTTTCAAAATGCACTTGCTTCATTTTTAAAAATCTGACCATCATTATTTTGCTGTATGTATACCAGTATACCGACACTGTGCCCTTTTCACTGACAAATAAATGAAATCACCATGTTTAAATCCAAGGATTTGTTGTGAGGAAAGGTGGAAAGCTGATCTTGGTTTTGAATGAGTTTTATCACCAAACTGGTAAATGATTTCTTTACTTTTGAAATTTGAAGTGTTTTAAATAATATTTTTATATGTTAGAAACGTAAGTGTTCTCCAACGAGAAGGCATTACTTAGAATCTTAACTTTGTTAAGTCTTAGCCTCAACGTAATGTATCACTTTATTAGATGTATTGGGAGTAATTTTATTATTTTGATACTTATATCAGAATTTATGTAAGCGCCAGCATAAAAATAAAGCAGTATGACTGAGATTTATATCCCATGTTTTGTGCTTATCTATTTATAAGGGACCTGAAGTGAACCCCTCTCCTTTTTTTAAAACTAGAAATTTGTAAAAGAGGAGTATGCTGCTTGTTTTTTGGCCAGTTTTCCATAGAATTTTGAAAAGCAAAGTTAGCTACTGACATGTTCTAGCCATTTTATGTATTATTTTATATATTCATAATAAACTATCAGACATAGTCAACTGTCTGTTTTTTATAGATGACTGGAACATCAGTGCTGTTTGAGACACATTTAGCTACAAGGTCTGATTTGGCATTTCCAGTATGAGACCAAGGTCAATAAACTACTTGTGATTGAAAGTATCAGGGAGAGTCTTCAATAGTTTATTACTCCCTGTTAGGTGATTTACTAAAATAGTAACTAAACCATCTCATTGAACTACTAATACCTTGTCACGTGTGTTATTGGCTGCTAATCAGTTGCTTTAGAGGCTTCCACTTTTGAAGGCCTTAGCCTTAGATCAGGTTTGGAAGAAGCTCTTAGTAACTTGGGGGCAAATTAACCTTGTGGATTCCTTGCCATTTAATCTTGCAAAATGCCTTCTGAACAGGCACTTCATTGCATTCTGTCCACTGGCCTGATTTCCTGTTGGATAGGGACAGATAAAGATGAGCGCCTCCTTTTCTCCCCTGTTGCTATATGAACCAAGCAAGCTCCCAGCTTCATGCTGGGCCAAGAAAATGAATGAATACAATTAGTCCTTCAGGAGCCTTGGCCTTTCCTGGCTTGGGAGAATTATGTGCCAGACAAATTTACCTTTGAGAGAGAGAAAACATTAAAATATAAAATGCATGAAACACAAGAATATGTGAAGAACAGAATTTCACACATGTGTGGTAGCCTTTGGTCTATTGGTTAGTGAGGGTTTTTTTCAATATAAATCAATTAAAAATTTTTTTTAACGATGCTGCTCAATCCTCTTCATTTTTTGTTTGTTTCGAATAACTTCTGTAGCAGTAAAGACTTAAAAAGCTGTGATATTTTATGTTATGAACCACTATATGTTGATCGATTCTATATTATCAATTTTCTTTCCAGAAACAGTGTATAAACTGTTTAAATAGCAGTCCTGATTAGAATATCCATGTTGAAAAGGAAGCTGTTTCCCTAAGTACAGTGAGGAAGGTCCTTGCCTCCTACCCAGGACAACTTAGATCAGTCTTCTGAACCGAGAAAAAAATTGCTCTTTGATCATTTGTGACAGATAACACCTTCATATTTGGGTATAAAAAACCTCAGAGGAATATAAGAAATGAGGTATTAACATTCACTTTTAATAATTTGTCTTGTGATGGTGGTCTTAGACAGCCAAACATCAATAAATTACTGTCTCTTTTAAGGGCCTGATTTATATTATTAGATTTATATTTTAGTCTGCTTTTCAACCTATGTCCTGAACTGTTTTGTAGAAAAGTTTCTTGTGATTAATGTGAACTTCCAGTGTTTTTGAATAGGATATTACTCACTACCAGGAGATCTATTTCTTCTTAAATATGTCTGTATTTCTGCTGTCAGAATTTAGTCAGTTATAAACAAGACAGCACAATGACACAGAACCACTTAGTTTAAAATTTAAATTAATCAAGTACTACAACTATTACGCATAATTTCTAGTAAAAAAAAGTTCCTTATATCTTAGTATTCTTGATAGTCTGTACTTACTGTACTCTAAAGTATTTATTGTAAACTGCTAAAATGTGTTCTGTTTTCTAATTGAAAATTTGTGTGGACGCACAGTCTTGAGGCTTTTGAATATAGTTTTCAAACAGTGAGCCATATAGTTCAATAAAAACATTATTTTAAAATATTGAAAACTGCTACTTAAGTTTGCTGGCTGCTGAGATACAATAGTGTACCACAGTGATGGTTAGCTCAGCTTTCATTCAGGTGGAATTCTATCATTTTCAATAAGGAAAAATAAACCTTTGTCATCTTTAGAAACATCCTTCATACAACTGACAGTTGACAGGTTGAAGAAAATGTTACTGTCAGGTCTTATTTTCCACTCAAGTGAGGAATAAAAATAGATTTGAATGATTTTTTTAATCTATTTAAAAGTTGTTTCAAGATGGAGAAAAATGTTTTTAATTTTTATATGCATATCAGAATTAATCTGCCATTTGCTGTAGCGAAGGTCAGTAAAGTGCAGTTCAAAAAGAGATTATTTAACAATTAAGTTCTTACAATGTTTATTTTTAAAAAGTCAAATATAGTTGATTTGATTGTTTTGGGATATTACTGGATGGTTTTATGATTGGATTCTTAAGAAATATAGGATATGGATATTGTTTCTATTGTTACTTATCAAATGACCTGATTTTCATGACTGATGATCATGATTCTGGTATGAACTAAAAGTGGGACTTTGGTCATATGAATTGGACAGTCATGTGTATTAGCACATACGTGTATGTGTTGGGACAGTCATGTTATTAGCACACAGTGATTAGACCTTTTAAAAAAATCGCTTTGCTATTAATGATTTTGAATAGCTGCACAGTGTAATATATGGATTACCATGTGGAAGTACATGAATACATACTTGGAGATTAGAAAAAATATGATTAAGTACTTATTTCCCGATTTAGAAAAGGTGGGTTTTTGGCTTTCAGTTAAATCAGCGTGTTTTTTCCCCCTAGAAGCAGCCATCTTGTTTTAAGACCGATTTTATTTCTCTCATGAAAATGGTCTGGAAATGAATATGGACGATAGAAAAGGACTGAACCACTTTATAATCATTTTGACAGGGCTCTGCACTTAAAGCTCTATTTTAAGTTATTTGCGAAGTCACTAAAATGCTATCTTCCTGTGTTTAGTTGAGAAAAAAGAATGTTTTAACTTGGTAATAATATATTTAAACCCAGGCATATGATATTTTAATATTAAAATGTTGGACTGTACCATGTTTCCATACATATTATTCTCTTGAAGCTTATAATTTATGGTTAATTTCAAACTAATATCTTAATAGATCTTATTGTCACCTCCCCTCATCCTGATTTCCTCTTTCTGACTCTAAGAGTAGTTCTTTTTTATTTGCTGGTTGACATTTTTTTTTGTTTGAAATGGCTCAGCGGTACCAAGAATCTTTCTTCAGTAAGAGGTACTAATAAAAATGTGGGCACCTCTAAAAATGAAGCAGTTGGGGTGCTTTAAGAAGCATTATATGATGTCAGAGTCGTTTTGTCTCTGAAATACAGGCTCTCACTATCTCATTACCAAACGCTTCTTGTGGATTCTTATAGAAAATTATTTTAGAAGTAAATTCATATTTGTTACTAAAAATTATGAGAGTATATCAACTGAGTCTGCTACATTTTCTACTATGTTTTATATTTCTGGATGCATTTGGAAAAACATGTGACCTAGTAAACTTTAACAAAAATTTATACTACGCTCCTGGCGTAGTATAAATTGATGATATCGGGGAACACTATTCCCATGTACTGCAATAAAAGCAGAGCTTCCTTAAGATTAATTTCAAAAGCAATGTGACTCAGTCTGATTAAGCTGGGCACAGATGAATACTACCTATGCCTCAGTTTGCTTCAGTTCATTAGAGGTAGGATTTTGGGTGGTTGTATATGTAGTGTAAAGGCAATAAATAAAATGCATGTTTTAAGAACAGATACACATATCATGGTTAAAGACCAGGTATGAGTTGACAGTTTTTGCACCCAAAAGCTTTCCTTTGATATCCATCATCTGTTTTTCTTTGACTGGCTGGTGGAGAAGACTAAAATAACTGAGTGTTCAAAGTGACCTTTTATTTTTACGTGAGCTGACAAATAACCTTTTGTCTTTTTCTTGCTGTTTCTAAGCGGTCAGAATTTTCCTTTTAAGTTTTGTTAGTAACATATATGTAAAAACTATAATTAACAATTAGCTCTTGCCTTTTACTATGAAAATACGTATTATAAAAGTAAATGAAAGTATTTTTGTATTAAAATGCAGTGTTGTGCTTTGAATAAAATCACGGTACGGCTTAGTTTGGTGGGATAATTATAGTGCAAATTGTTGCTTAGATTTTGATGATGGCAGACATGATACTTGATGTTTCGTGTTTTATAGATGTCAGTGGGATATACAACTTTGTTGCATTTACTGAACTTAATGCAGAGGGGACTTCACCTTCTGATTAAGTTTTTAATAGTACTTAATTTTATGGAGACAAATCAGAATCGGGGAGAAAAGGAAAAATAACTCTAAATATGGAAAATTATCTTTTGTGTTTAACAATTAGGTTAAACAAAGTGGGAGCAAATGAGCCCGGTTCCTCTTCTATTGTTTCAGGGCAAGAAAATACAGGCAGATGTCGGAATGTGGAAGCGGTGACCTCTGACTCGCACAGCGTGGCCACTGCCCTGGCACTCAAGTGTCCTGAGCCACCATGGTCGCAGGATGCTTTTTCGAAGTGACTGACACTTTGAGATGGAGATCCTGAAACTGATTCTGTAGCTATTTTCAGCACTCCAAAGTATTAGTTTTTCTAGCTTCAATTTTATGTTCCTCACTTTACCTTTTTTGAAAATGTTTCTTTGTTTGGTTCAGACAAGAGCTTTTGAGACTTCTGTATTAATGTAGTCACCATAAGTCTTTGCCTCCCGATAATTTTATTCATCGGAGGAGGCCAAGGGAGGCCCAGAGGTACAGTTCTGCTACAGCAAAGTGTTTCCCTGCTTTATTTAGCTAATACTTTTTTTTTTTAAAGAAAAAGACAGATGAAAGCAGTGGTGTTGTTAAAGACCTTTTCTTTTTGCTTCTGCTCTGCAATCTCGCCAATAACCCCTGGGTTCAGACAGACCATTAATGTTTTAGATACTGTGGCATTCAGTGTTTTCTTCATATATTTGTTTACTGTTATTGCCTCAATAAACTTTTACGCCTATTTTGGTAGTTTTCTGGCGGGAGCTCCATTTATTAAAATTTAGTGACCCAGCACTAAGAGGGGTACAGTTCAAATAGTGGTGCTTCTGACAGGGTTTTGTGTCAAACTAGAGAAAATAATAGGGAAATGAAAGCTGCCAAAATGTGTCTCCCAATTACTAATTAATCAGGAGAGAAAGGACCTCAGTGACAGATCTGGTGTCTGCCACGGCAGCAACTCAGGAGGCTTTACTTTAAATACTGTATAAAATAAATTAAAGTAAGCCTTAGAGAATGTAGCACCCAGATATTTTACATTACAAGTGTTAATTCTTTTTAAGTTTTTGAGAAGCAAGGCAAAAGCCAAAATTTGAAACTGAATCTCTGTACTCTTCATGGATAGTATCTAAACATAAAGCTACTCTAAAGAGTATTTCCCTATTCATAAGCAATGCCTTTTTTCTCACTAATATTTTAGTACAGTTGTGATAGTATTCCTGGTTTTAGTATTGGTGTAGCATTGTATACATACTTTATTGTCAACTGAAACTTGAGGAAAAATTAAAAATTTTTCCACCGCATGCCTGTTATCAGTATTTTGAGGATTACTGTAATTGAAGAACAGACCCTTTTCCCATCATACCTATGTTTTTGCCATCTCAGAGGTTCCAATCTTTTCTGGCAATATTCCCACTATGGTTGCTGGAACCACAATTAAATGCCTGTTATTAGTGTATTTTTTTCCATAGCATTTACAACATAAAAAGAAAAGGGTCTTGTATGGAACTATAGCTGTCAGGGGAACAATGAAAACTAATTACACACTCTGCTATCACCATGGTCAGCTATACTCTTGGGAAGACAACAACATGACGGAGTATGTGTGTGAGTAGCGGGGGGTATATGTATATTGAATATTCCATAGGAATATATACATAGAGGGTCAGACATACTGATTTGTTTAACTTTAAACTCTGGGTTCTCCAAAGCAAGGGAAAAGGAAAAAAAAGTATAAAGGACTATCTAATTTAGTTAATTAAAGTGAAAAAAGTAGTTCTTTGTTGGGGAGGGGCTCCCTACTTTACTATTCCTCCTTTATATATTAATCATATGGACTGAGAGAACCAGCAATCTGAACATCTCGTTATTTTGAATGTTATTTTGGGATGGTCTTGTTATCGATACATCTATTAACATATCTGATTATTATAATTATCTTTTTTGTAAACTTTTATTTCCCCGCTTATCTCTAAATTATTGCATTGACATTTGGTTATTTGAGAACGAATCACTTAATTCACTTATTATATAGATCTCTCTATCAGTATTTTTTTTCTTTTGATGGCTTTGGGCATTTCACTGTCTCTGTACCTGTCCACTTAATAAAACTAAAAAAAAAAAAAAAGATATTTCTTAAACTTACAGTGGCTTTGGTATAACATTTGATAAGAAAAGACTTTAAAGCTATTGAACTGCATGAGGTTTGGAATCAATGTTGGATTTCAATCATCCACGCCATTCCTGTTCTCTGGTACCACACAGAATCAGAACTTGGCCCTGTGTAATGTTTTCCATCACTATTTTCATTCCTTGCGTGAATTCTCTTTGCTATATTTAAAACCAAAGCGAAATTGATGAGTTCAGCAATTACATGTTGATTTGAACTTATTTTTCCAAAGTTTTCACATTAAGAAATATTATAGCTGATATCTAAAAGTAATAATATATTCTTATATTGAATATCTAAAAGTTATAATTGGTTAAGTATTTATGAAGCAACATATGCAAAACACTGGGATGCATACCGAGGATTCAGAGATAAATAAGGCAATGTCTATACCTGTAAGGAACTTAAAAGTTTTGTGCAGATATAAGAATTTTATACATATAATCATAGTACAGAATAGAAAATACTGTAAGAAATCTTTACATGTCAATTCATTTGACAGGTATTTTTGAGTGTCCATTGTGGGCCAGGTATTGTTCTCAGTACTGGAGATACTTCAGTAAACAGTATATACAACATCCCTGCCATCATGAAGCATTTGGTTAGCGATCTCTAGATCACTTTCTCACACTCCAAAGTGTGCACAGATCTCTGGGATGTATTGTCAAAAATGCAGATTTTAATTGAGTTGATCTGTGGTAGGGCCCCGACATTCCACATTTCTGATGAACCTCTAGGTGATATTGATGCTGCTGGCCTATGAACCACGATTTGAACAGCAAAGTTCTAGATGAAATTCACTGGGGCAGGAGATTACTTCTAGCTCCTCATCAAGGGCTCTTGGTTGTATTTGCCCTGAGATTTCTGTATAGCTCTACAATTTTACTCATTTACATGTGAAAGTTATTTGCCATTTCAAAAGTCTAGAATGCCTAGCAGTCTTCACTTCTAACCATTTTCCTCTAAATCTCAGACAAGTAAAATAGACTTTTACATTGAGGTTTATGCTTCATTAAAAGTCTACCACTAACAAAGGTATAAGGACAGGAGTTTTGTTGTAAGATTTGTTCACTGTAGATAAATTCTATTGGAGTAAAAATATTGCCGTGGTCCAAAAAGTTTAAGGAGGATCCCATCATAAATTTCTGAGGATATTTATTATATTTGCAAACCCTCCCCAGATGTATTTTATATGGCAATGCCAGAATTACACCTCAGAAACAGATTTTTAACACTTTCCAATTTAAATCCATATGGTTTAATGGACCCAAAATGTTCATTTTACATTTGGCATACAAGATGACTAACAGTTTTTCTGCTTCCAATGGCTGGGTTTCTTGTGGGTGGTTTTCAAGACCAGTACTTCCAGTAGAGTTATGAAAGACTGGGGAAAAAAATGCCTTCTTGCTCTAAAAGTCTATAATTCTAGTGGCCTTAGTGAGAAATCTTTGTTTCTAAAGAGTATAGGTAATATAAGGTCTGCAAATAGGCTTCCATTTTTTTTCACAGCATATGTGTATATGTTATTTGTTTTTGCAAAGCAAACGTCTGTATTAACAAGTAAGGAATGCAACTGGTTAAATTCAGAAGATTACTTTGCCTGTTTGTTTTTTGTTTTTGCTGCTCTTAATTCTGTGTATATAAATACAATATCACTAATCTAAGTGAACTTTAAAGTCTTTGAAAGCATCAGTAAGTAGACTTACTTTATTGAAATATACCTGTATGGAATGATTATAAAAAGAAAGATGAAACTGTATTTTAAATCAGGTGTATTTTTATGAAAACAAACAGGAAAATGAAGAGGACAATAAGCACTCAATTTAAGTATTCTTCTTTTTTAAAACAATTTTTACCAACACTTTTTAATATTATAAAACAGAAGCAAATATTTTCCTTCTTAAATTCTTGATAAAATGGATTTAATTAGAACATAGGGTACCATTTCGTAAGAACTATGCATATTATTAAGAATAATAAGTCAAGATATTACTCTTTGTAGGCTTATGTTTATGCTCATCACGGTATAAATAAGTTATTATTGTCTTCCACCTCCATTTTTTAAAAAAAGGAAAATAAATGAATTAAATGGTTTTTATTTAACTCAAGATTAACAGTGATTTGTCATCATATTAATAAGTTGTAACCAAGTTCTTAGATATATTAATATGTGACACAGATGATTTTGACTGCATAAAGTAAAAGCATTGAATTTATGTACTTTTTTTGAGTTTTTATAATAGCAACTCTTCTGGCTGTAATTTCAGATGCATTTGGGTGTTTTATAGGTAAGGGTTCAGAAAATAAAATATTAAAAAACCTATATGACATTAGATTTTTTTTATTTTTTTAAACTTTTTTTGGTTATATTTCAGGTCTAATTAAATTTCAGCTGTAGTTGAGTTCTAAGTATTCCATTCATAGTGGTGAATCTAAGCCTCAATTTCTTTACCTTAATAAATGAGTATAATAAAAATAATGTCTCCCTCCGATTTGTGAAAATTTAAAGGAAAGTGTGTATGTGACAGGACTTTAAAAACTGATATAAAACTGTTATAAAAATGATAGAGTCAGTCATACCTGAATAAATTGGGGGAAAAATGGAGAGTAAGGGGCTTACTTCACTTTGTACAAGTGAATCTCACTTTATAATTCTTATATTCTTGGAACTTGCATAGAAAATACATTCTTACAAACAAAAACTTAATTTCAAAGCATCACAGAAGAGTTCACTTTTTAAAAGATAGACCAAGTTGTATTATTTTGTAATATATGGTCCCTAAGAGATATGATTCATGCATTTACATTGAGTTTACGTTAAAGAAATTCATATTTTAGGTTTTATCTTGTGATTTCTACAAGAGTAATAATGTATGAAGAGTGACACTTGAGAGGCAAGTCTGCTAGGACAGTCTTACTTCCCGAAAAGAAATTTTGGATCTCCTTTGTAGAATTGTTCAGGTTTATTTTGAATGCCTTCCCTTCCCTTCTCAGTTTGTCTCTTCTGTATTGTTTCCTCTTTGGCTTCTAAAACCCTAATATTCTACTTTGGACTTCGTAGGTATAATGAGATATCTCTATCTCAAAGGAGAAATTAATGAATACCGACATGCTCTTGGAGAATGCTTGTATTTCCAACGAGAAGCTTGTTGAAACAAATCAATTCCTGTCTGGGCCGGTTCCTTATGGGCAGCCAGGCTGTCCCTGGGATCTTTGGATTTTTCTGAATTCTACTGCCAGAAGAACAGGGTTTAGCCTCCTGACACCTTTCTGCTTAAGAACGTTTGCTATTGACTACTTTTAAACTTAGTACATATTAATTATACACATATTGATGTTGGAAGCATAAATAGATCATAACAATTTCTAGTTGAGAAAGGAAACAAGATTTGTCAAGGAACACATATTTTTAATGCATTGAAACCTGAGTAACACATTACTGTCAAAGGGCTACTTTCCTTTAGAATTGTCTGGTGGTTATTTAAAGCAAGTTTTATTAATACTTCATGTGTTTATAGTTATTTAGGTGAATAGCAAATGTGCCTGCTACTTATTTTAAAATTGCAATCATATACTTACATAATTATCTTATAACATCATTTTACTCCTGAAGGTATAAACCTCACTTATGCAAAAAAAAAAAAAAAAACCACAAAGAACAAAAAAAACCAAACCCCAAAAATGTAATTCGTAAGGGAAATGATCAATGATCCTTATGTGCTATGCCCAGAAATTTAGTGATGTCCATGGGCAGAACTTGGCCAGTAACAATGAAAATACTGGTTTTAGTATAGGCAATACCAAAATTATTTGAAAAAGCACTGCTCACTCTGCCTAACATTTCTTTTATAAGTACAGTGTTTTAATATTTAGAATTGCTGTGCTCACAGGAACACTAGACTTAACCTTTGTTGCTCTTATATCATTTTGTACAAAAGCCAGTTTCTTTTGTTCTGCTAAATTGGAAGTCAAAATTTGTCAAGGGAATGAGCTTGTTACGAGTTTTATTTCAAGTTTAAAACTTTGTAATTTTGTGTTGCTTCGATTCTATATCTGATGAATGATTAACAGCTACAATCTCTCCCCTGCTTCAGGCTTCCTTTCTTGACAAAAGGGTAGTTTACCAAGAAGTTTAAATTTTGATGACTTACTTATTGACACTTTATATTATTAAAAAATTAATTCCTTATACTCTTGTACATCAGTTTAGAAATGTCAGCCAGAGACTTCATCTCGCCAGGCTCATCAGTATATTCTTTCCATGACAGTATGTCGATTGATCAAATTGAGTGTATAGCAATCCAGGAATTCCTTCAGATGTTGAAATGATTAGATTGAGTTGTATTTTAATTATTTAGCTTTTATCATTATAGTAAATAATGTAATAAAAGAGCTGAGCATATTCCTGTGCATTTGATGAATTTAGACAAATATAATCCAACAGGCCAATACTACTGTACTACCTTTATGTCATTAATTTTTGGAGGGAGGGATGGTTTAAATTCTTTTCATTTCTCTTTGGGAAAGACTAAATTATGTCAATGTTTTTTACATATTTAGAATATAGAGATGATGACCTGCCCTTTAATACTAAGAATTTTTAACTTTGGACAATTGCAAATCCTCTTCTGTTTCTCTCAAAAGTTTTCAGATCAGTCAACTCTGTCCTTAATGGAAATGTTGCAAAATGTGAATGGAATGTACAGTTAGGTCTTTAAGCAAAAAGAACAAAATCTACTTATTGACTTGAATGGAATAATGAGCATCATAACTGGTGATGGCAGACAACTATGAATTTATTTCTCAGGTATCTAACAGAAATCTTTAGTAATTTTATGTGGCCTGAATCATTTTAGTAAAATTTCCCATCTCTCACATTGGGTCAGTTCTATGACAATTGACATTTAAAAAGAATAAATAAATAAAATAAACCACAAAGGCAAATAAAAAAATTCTTAACCATTGAGTAGTTTTATTTTTAATAAAGAGAATATCTCTACGTTTATGTCAACAAAAGGTAATATAAACCCACAGGAAAACTTTGTTGACTCTAATACAGGATTAGAACCATCTATCCATCCCATCTCCCACCCACTGTCCCATAGTAAAATATCTTTTACTGGTGGGAAGAGAGTATTTTTGATTTTTTTTCTGATCATTTTCTTCAAAGCCATAGATCAACCTTTTTGATATATTGCCAAGATGCAAGGCACACTTACTAGTATTTATCACAGCACACTCTTAATTCATGGGGTTTGGTAATCACAACTTCATTTTAGGACACACTTGAATTGGCGATACACATAAGATCTGGTTTGGAAGTCAGTCATGGAGTTTGGGTTAACCTCACCTAGGGCCCTTGCATTGCCGTTCTGGGCAGAGTAGGCAGACATTGGTAAGCTCTGGGTAGCTGTGGGATCAGGGCCCTGCTCACAAGATATACAGGGGTCACATGAAGTGGATTTGCACTGCAGCTGATATGGGAGTTTTAAGACTGCAATAATCAGTGTTGGAAGACGATTGCTTTTTCTTGTTATAAATTGCTAATTAGTATTGAAAGTCTAACCTGTTTTGTTGAACAGCCTCCCTTATTTTCTCTGTGAAAGTGGTTTGGACAGTAATCTATTTACTCTATCTCTACACCCCTCTTCCCTCTTGTTAAAGTAAAATCTAGAAACCTCTGGGGACTCCCCACTGTTGAGTTCTGCTTGGAAGGAGCTTTAAAACAGTGGCTCCAAACCGAAGTAAATATTGACTGGGTCTGGGGCCGAGCCCTGCTCAAAGCCTCCTATTGTTCCGTAGTCAGCGCTCCAGAGCGGGCTCAAGTATGCATGTGTTAGGAAGAGGAGAAAGGCTGCGGAGGGAGATGAACAGGGCCCACAGCTGAACTCGTAAACGCGCCGTAGAGAGGAAAGGGAAGCCGACTACAAAGCCAGCAGGAGCTTACGCTGGGTTCCAGAGAGTTTAGGAGACTGAAGCTCAAACACACTGGCCGTCCTGTCTGCTTCAGAGAAATTTAAGGTACATGAGGCCGCTTGTCTTGGAGGGTCCAGCCCATCTCTGAGTGAAACCTTTATGCCAGGATGCCGTCTTCTCAAGGGGACGTGAAGTGTAGCATGCTGGCGAACTCAAAACAAGGCTAAGGGGTAAGCCTGGATTCCAGAATGACACTCCCCCCATACCTGTTGTGATGCCTCCGTCAGCCTCCCCCCTTCAGCTGTCCTGTCGGATCACACACCCTCTCGGGTCTCATAAGTGCTTTGGCTTCCCTGGGGTGTCAGATGGGTGGGGGAGAGCCATATGCCATCTGAAAGGAAAGTTCTGGAGTTCTGAAGAGAAGATGTTCTTATTATATACAAAATTTAAACTTTTTTTTTTTTAGAAAAAGAAAATTAAATCATTCAAATGTGGAACAGATTTCCTTGTTTAAAGCGGAGTACTTTGAGTAAAAGCTGCCTGTATTTTTACCATTCGATTTAAGAACCCAAACAAACAGCTGGCTGACTTATGTTTTAGTGAAAACCAGCCCCGTACATTTACTAACTGGAAAAGTAAACATCTTTAAAAAGAAATTCTTGTGTGTCTCGACTACAAAGTGATTGTTAATAAATACACGGTAAAACCAATAGCATATTTGGATTGTTATTCATTTCCACTGAGGCTGTAAGCATCCTTTCAAATTCGTGGTCTTCCATGATATTTGGTGTGAACACATCAGTGCTGAAGACCACATGCAGGCAAATACCAGGGCAATTAGAAAATGCATCGATTGCCAAGGCAGTCATCAAACCGTTCTGCTTCACTCAGGCCACTAATATATTAGAACAAATAATGTCACAATAAAGCATGGAATGCTACAGGCAGAGAGGGAAAGCACATCTGTTCAGGGGTATCAGGAACTAATTTATCGAAGAGGAATAATTTAGTCTAGCACTTGAATGATGGATGTGATTTTAACAGTCAGAGATGGGAGAAGTAGTAGAAGAATATTCCAGAGATCCTTAGCGACGGGAGCAGAGGCCTGCTGGCTACAACCTTGCAGATGGATTTGGGGGATATGCAGAGAGTAGTTTACTTAGAGTAAAGGGGATCTGGTGAAAGTTTCTCAAGCATGAGCCAGAAAGGTGGGTTGGCCATGTTGTAGAGTGTTTTTCAGTTTTAAGGTTTTTCAGTTTTTGTCATTCTAAAAAGACTCTTATTTTTCTAAGAACAGTTTTAGGTTCTCAGCAAAACTGAGAGGAAGGTGCAGAGATAGCCTATATGCCTCTTGCCCCCCCCCGACACATGAAACTGCACTTTTAATATCAAGGGGGCAGGGTCATTATAATACATTATTATTTATAATAGATGGATTAACAGGGTCCTAATATGTATTATAATTGTTCTGCACTGTTGTATATCTTAACCACTCTTTAATTGCTTTGTAAATACAACTGAACATTGGTAAATGATGAAGATCTTCAAGTTAAGTTTTGTTTATAAGTCTTTCGGTGGTGGGATGATGAACATCAGGACAATTTTAATATTTCTAGGTGAAACAGGGTTTTCTGTTGTATCTGAATTGTTTCTCTGACTTTATGAATTAAGCAGTTATTTTCAAACCTCTTTTTTCAGCCAAAAAGCCATTGTTCACAAAAATCATTAGCAGAAACTTAATGTGTAAAACAGAAAAACAAATGCAAAACCACTGAACAAATAAGAGGTTATATTTCCGAGAGATCTGGATCTGGGCTCAGCCCAGCTCTGTTTCCTGGCTTCTTGAGAGGGCGGTGAGGAGCCCCCGTGGCTCTTGGAATCCCATTTTCAAAACCACCCGAATTAAAGCACAGGCCTTGGCTTTTACGCAGGAGTGAATAGGAGCTATGCTGTGGAAGAGAGTCAGTTTTGCTTTTACAGGCCACTGAAGTGCGTCTTTTTGCCTCTAGGAATCAACTTGAATAGCTCTCATTTATTGAGCACTTGCTGTATATGAGCACAGTGTTTTACAGATTTCACAATCATCATCACTTTTTAAATCTTGACAGGTGCTCCTATGAGGGAGGTATTATAATGATCCTTGTTTTACAGATGAGAAAACTGAGTATTTTGTACTTTTGCAGAAGTTTACTTGGCCAGTAAGTGGCCCTTCATTACTCAGCTGGGCCTTGTGGAGTGACACAGTTTGTCTGTTAGAACTCAGTGAAATGTTGAAGGGTGACCTCGGGGCAAAATTTCCAAGGAGGAATAGTGGAGGAGAATATATGCTAATATGAAAGGAGCATTAAAAATGCACACTTTTATTCCTCCTTGTTGAGTGTTTAATGGACTGAGGTAGCAAGCCACAACTTTGCATCCACAGCAAATAGTTAGTGCAACCAGAGGCTAAATGTTTTGTGGACTCGTTCTTTGGAGCTAATCGTGATGCCATGTGTATATACAGTGGGACCACTAGGAAATTCACACACCAGCTGCACCTCCTGTGTATGCAGGTAAGCTTGATTCCTGAGGGCTGGCCAACGTATAGAGCTATTTTTGAAGACTTTCAGAAGAAATTCTGGATCATCCTTGAATAAAAGTTTCAGAATTTGATAGTCATACAGTCAGAAAATTTTCTCCTATATTTATCTAAATTCCAGCATTTTAAGTCAATTTTGGTTTGCATAATAACAATATAGACTTACTTAAAATTTTTAAATGCAAATTTGGTCTACTCTACAGTAAACACATTTGAGCATGAAGCGATCATTTTTTAAGCTATTGGGAACAGTATATGTGTGCTTGAATTGACTCTGCGTTCTGTTCTTTTGTGTCCCAAATTCCTCACCCTCATCTTTTTTCCTTTCCTGTTGTTTCCTTCTTCATAGGAGTTTTTGTCATATTGCTTAACAGCCAGTAAATTATTCCTGATTAATTTCAAAGTCAGAAGTTTCCTGATAGGAGGCGAGTGGATCAGATTGCCACCTCATCTCCAGAGAGACAACATGTAGCTGGAAGAGAGGGTTCTGACACTTTATCCATCGTGTACATCTGTGTTGCTGGACGAACCCAGGTCTTTTAGTTGAATCATGTGCCTGGAAACATTAGAGGATTCACTCCTCATGCACAGCCCCTTATGTATCTGCACTGAAAATTGTTACCTCGCCTTCTAGTTTAGTTTTTTATGAATAATATTGTAGTTTGTGTATACTGTCTCCATCTTTGTATGTGTTCTGTTCCCATTACTATACTGTACGGTTCTTGAGGTCAGAGATTATGGTTTGCATGCAAAAACACTATACACAGGGCTGGCCCGTGATGGTTAAGAGTTTGAGGTGGGTTCTGGGTATATACATGTCTGCTCCTCCACTTGCTTCTTGCTGTGGTCTTGGGCAAGTTACTTAATCTCTCCATGTTTCAGATTCCTCATCTGTAAATGGAAATACTAATATATTTGTCTTAGAGAGTTATTGTGATGATTAAATGATGTATTATTACATGGAAAGCTTAGAAAAATGCCTGGCACATAGTATGTGGCCAATAAATGTTAGTTATTAAATTAGAATTTTCATTGTCTTTTTTTGTACAATTTTTTTTTTGAGACAGACTCTTGGCTGTCACCCCAGCTAGAGTTCAGTGGCATCATCATAGCTCACCGTAACCGCAAACCCCTGGGCTCAAGCGATCCTCCTACCTCAACCTCTTGCGTAGCTGGGACTACAGGCCTGAGCCACCATACTCACTAACTTTTTCTATTTTTAGTAGAGACGGGGATCTTTTTTTGCTCAGGCTGGTGTTGAATTTCTGCCCTTAAGCATCAGCCTTTCAGAGTGCTAGATTACAGGTGTGAGCCACCATGCCTGGCCTTGTGCAAAAATCTTATAATGATACAGAAATATGTCAAAGAGAGAGCATAGTCTAACTTTGGAGTTGGGGTGCCTTGCTGCCTCTTTTCTCCATCCCTCAGTTGCTACCTATGTAAAATAGGAGGGTGTGTAATTTGCAAAATTGTGCTGATTCAATGAGGAAGAAAATGCATGTAAAAATGCCTGGTACATAATATTCCCTCAGTGAAAAATAGGTATTATTCCTTATTATTATTATTATTCTGATTCATTAGTTTAGAGAATTAATCATTTGAGTATTAACCTGTAAGATATGTTGTCTGCCCATAGATTTCCTCTCTTCATTTCATTTTATTGGCTACCTATTGCCAAATTTTTGATACTATAACTAAATTCATATTTTAATTATGTGAAAATTTTTTTTGTCTGATTTTGTCAATTTGAAAGATAAAATGATATCTAAAAAAAAAAAACAAATACCAAGGCTTGGAGTTAGGTGATATGGATGTCACTTTTTCTTTTCTACCAAGTAGTTGTTTGACCTTAAGCAAATCATCAATTGCTCTGGCATCTGTTTTTTATCTTTAAAGGTGATTGAATTAGTTGATCTCGTAGGCCAGACTCAGAAGATCTGAGATGAGGCAAGGCCTTGGCACCATTTAACTGTTTGACCTTGGGCAAGTCACTTAACCTTGGGCAAGTTGAGTTTCCTCATCTGTGCAATGAGGGGATTGTTGTCCTCTGGAAGGTCATTTTCAACTACATCAATCTAATGCCTTTTAAAACTTCTTTGTTTAGAACATATGATTTACTTCTCTAAGCCCCCCAACTCCCCACCCCACTTTGTTTTACTAGTTCAGAGGAACTAATGCACACATATTTACAACCTGGGCAAACTTTTGAAGAGAACACACAGTTTTTCTTTTTTACTTTCAAACATGACTCTAAAGATATTTTTAAGGATTTTTTTTTTCTGTTTTGTTTCCAATTATGACTTTAGGATTTATATCTGGAAAACCACACTGAAGTTGCAGTTAATCAGTAAGAAAAATAATGTATGACGTGTATCCAACTTCCCAAGCGACTCAACTACCCTTATCGAAGTTGATGAGCTGAACCCCGCCATTTCACATGGAGATGTAGACTGAATTGTATCTGATTAAACTCTCAATTTAGATTGATTCTAAGAATTAAAAATAGTTTTTTAAAAATCTAAGTGCTTCAAAAAAAAAAGAACCTAAATAAAATATTATCAGCTCACAGCTATAAAATGTACAAGTTGATTTACTGAAACTTTAGTTTTCATTTGTTTCCCTTTGACTTTGGAAGTAGAAAGAAGTAGAATAAGGAAGACTTTTTAAAATTGAGTAAATGTGTTAGTACTGAAATTCAGCATATAATTATATGATATAAATCTTTATCATAGCTATATAAATATGACTCTCCTGTCACCTTTTATCCCAGCTTTTGACCATAGCTCATCTAGTTTTGAACATTTATTTTTATATGTGATTATTAAAATATATAAATGTCATGGTAAACTGTATCATGAAATTATCTTTTCAAAAATTGCTTTAATAATCAGTGAGAACCTAAGTGGACAAGACATAGAATCTTTAAAGTAAGTTTCAAGATGCCAGTTCTCTTTGCAAGAAAGAATGATTTAGCCAGAAAATCAATTAAATTTTTAAGTAAGTTATTAAATACATTTGCATCAAGATGAGGGTAAATATAGAAATAGGTATATAAACAGAAATGAATAATTATTATCTAATTCGCCTGTCCTGTGCCTTCCTTGCATTGGATGGCCCGGCTTACAGAGCTCATTTATTTGGAGATGCCTGGCCCACTTCAGGGTCTGTTTTCTCCCCAGTTTCTAGTCAGATGATTCCTAATCAGTTTCATGAGTAGATTGGACTGGACTCATCCCATTTTCTGTGGCAGTGTGGGTTTTCAGTGGACTAATCACAATCATGGAGCACAAAGATGTGTCCTCTTAGAGGTTAGGTCCTGTTCTCATCCGAGTAGATTGATTTGTGAGCAGCAGCCATTACCGGCAGCAGAATGTGTGTTTGCCAGTGTTTCTGCATTTAGTAATTTGTTGGACATGAACTTAATGTTTTTCATTTCCTTGTTATCTAATAAAAGCAATCTGACTAAATTTAAGAATCCAAGTTGAACTTTTGTGGATCTGTTTCCCCTCATTGGTTTCTAATTCTGTGATTGTAGATTTTTGGTTATCAGTGTGAGCAATAAAGTTGGTCTGTTTTACTAATTATTATTTACAGTTACCAATATAGTTATTTTCATTGAAAGACATTCTTAAATAGGAGCTCATTATAATAATAATGCTAATTATGGGACTATGATTTTTAACCACGTTTCTCTTTTATAAGTATTGAGTTACCATTAATCTATTGTAGACAGGAGTTCAGCAGTGTGAGGTGCTGAAAAAAGTATATATAGTAGCTGTATATTTGCACTGAAAGTTTGATTGTCAAGATGGAAAATAAATCACTTTATTTCAATAAATACATGTATTGCATTTTATATTATCTATATTTCATTTACATGTGTTTTATATTCTTATAAGGGTGACGACATCACAAAGATGCTTTTCTTGAAAAAAATTTTATTATAGGGGCCTTATGCATGGCATTACTATCTCTTCTATGATATTTTATTGAAAATATGCTTACTAGTTGGCTACCGTATGCTGATAATTGTATTCAAAAGACCTGATTCGAGTGGAATTTATATAATGAAATACTATTTCTGGAGGAACTTGGGGAACGGATCCCGTATGTCTATACTTACACAAAAAATCCTACACAATGAAGCTTTTTCAATAAGATTTTCTTGTATTTGGAATCAAGGAAATTCCATCTTAAGAGCCACTTTCAGTGATAGTACCCACTGATAGTAAGTAGTAGTATCCGCCCCCACCACGTAAATATTTTTTCAGAAGCAGTTTAATGTTCTCTCAACAGCTGTCTGTTTCAATAAGGTATGCACAATATGAATGAATGTGTGTGACCCTTCCTGTCTCAGTGTTTGCAGGGAAACCCAGGATCTTAAGTAGATTTGTAAAAGGAAGAACTAGCACTGGCATGTTTACTCAGTGCCCTCTCCCATTACCCTTTGGTAGCCCTCGGTAATATTTATCTCACCTCACTGAAGTCATTAACACCAGAGACTTGTAATTACTTGGTGTCAGGTCATGATTTGTTAATCTTTGTGTTTACAGTAATTAGCATAGTGTTTGGCACACAGTAGGCACTTTGTAAAATTTTCGAAATACGAGAATGATAATGCCTTTAAGCATATAGTATCTTTAAATTTTTTTATTTTTTGTTGTCTATATTTATGGTGTATAGCATGATATTTTGGTATACATATAAATGGTGAAATGATTACTACAGTTAAGCAAATTAGCATGTCTGGTCTACTTTCAGCATATTTTCAGTATATGGATAGAATATTATTAACTATAGTCTTCATGCTGTACATTAGCTCTCTAGACTTACTCCTCCTACATAACTGCAACTCTGTACTGTTTGACCTACACCTTAGACACTAGATACTGAGCATATAGTGTGTTAGATTCTGGTCACCTTTTGATTCATAGAAAAAGGAGGGCTTTAGTTAACCCATTTTTTATTTGCTAATTGGAAGCCACAGCTAACCTAGGTTTATTCTTTACAGTAAAAGTGTAAAGAGATCCTTATTCATTGTTTTTCTCAGCTGCATTGTTTGGTCTTAGCCTCTTAGGTATTTGAAAAGATGGATTGATGAAGGCAAAACAGGTGACAGCTTCAGGCCACAGGGAATGTGTGGTCAAATGAGTCTGGCTTTCTTAATGGTACCGAATCCATATTTATCTGGAGAAAACAGTAGTAGAAAAATAGCTAATTTGGTCAAGATTTAGAATGAACGTTTTATTGCTGTTCTTTTTGTTTTGGCAATCTTCACATCAAGCACTGCATCTTTAAAAATGCCAAACACTTGTAAACATTAGGGAGCTATTCTATAAAGACTTGATGACTTTAAGTATTAATATATGTAACATCATAAGATACCAGTAAAGTAAAAATGACTTTCCCCCGCCTCAAAGTGTTTCTGAAGTGAGGGTCAGACAAAAATATTTATTTGGTCTGGTGTTTTAGGATAAATTTCATGATAGAACCAGACTGACTATAAAACTTGATTCAGTGTAGTGTGGACAAATTGGTTTAAATGGCACTAAGAATCACTGTTATCCACACAAAGATTGGATGGAAATAAAAATTTGGCAGAGTTATTAACATGTGAACAGTGAATGCCACTTAGGGGGACTTTTAAACAAAATCACATGAATGGTAGTACAAATTTAATTCAGTCAGCTGGGAAAATACTTTGTGTAAAATACAAACGAACAGTTTATTGTTATGCAAGTTTAAAGGTGACTAGGAAAATACTTCCACTCTTGCAAGGCAGAGTTACTCATCTTTGCCCCCTTGTTTGGAGCTTTTCACTTAATAGAGATTTTATAATTTTTTTCTGGATGAACTTAACTCATGCCTGAACAGTTGAAAACATCTGCAAGTCTTAACATAGTATAATTGACTATTTTTTATATTTAAAAGTAAACAATAGTCATTTAAAATTTGTTGGGGAAATTCACTTAACTCTTGATTGAGCACCTACTAGGGGTCGGATACTAACTAGGAAATTAACAAAGATATTTTTGGATGACAGTAAAGTTATTCATGAGAAATTATAACTGGATTTGTGTGATTGTCTTGCTTATAACAAAAAGTACAAGTTTCTATTTACACAGGAGATGTTTTTGGATAAAATCACCTTTCCTTTTTAACGAACCTTCTATTCCTATGGACCATGTTTTAGTAGATTTTTGAAATGAAGTAAAATGTTCTCATGGTTCTTTTTTCTAAATAATGCTTCTTTTTTTCTCTCCCTTTTATTTTTGAGTGAGCACTAAAGTTTTTCTGAAGGTTACTAGAAGATGACAAGTAGCAATATAATGTTTGTCTGACGAATCCGAGCCAAGGTGACTATTTGGCTCTAATGGAGGGTGACGACGACGGATTTAAGAAATCATCCCCTGTATTGTCTCCGGCACAAAAACCTTCCGCCTGCATCTTTCAGCTTGTATCACCACTTCTAAAGGATCCATGGGCAAACTGCTGAATTTTTATTAATCAGCTTAACTTAATGAG
Source organism: Avahi laniger (assembly GCA_963575035.1). Lineage (NCBI taxonomy): Eukaryota > Metazoa > Chordata > Mammalia > Primates > Indriidae > Avahi > Avahi laniger. The sequence continues at coordinate 32,569 of CAUYSK010059137.1, read as the reverse complement.
ATGAAAAGACCTTTTCAAAAGAATGGAGAAGGGAGAGACAGATACTGAGAGCTACTCTAATTCTTTTCATGAAAAAAAAAAAAAAAACATTTGCTTACCTGATTTTTTTAGGGAAGACATTCAGTTGTTTCCAGGTAATTCATCTGGCTAGTCTTTCTAATTTTCACATACTGTAGACTTTCTCTAGCCATGTGCTGCCTTTATTATTTTTTTTAAAGAAAGTAGACAGCTATAAAGGAGAATTAATGAGAGTTGAGGGGGGAAATACCTTTGGGAAAGGAGGCAGGAAAGCTTAAGCTGATAAAACATGACTCTTTTTTGATGGGGCTCTGTTTGGATAACTTGCCCTTGTCTAAATTCTTCTCTCTTCCCGTCCTTCCCGTCACCCTCTTTCACTCCCCCTCGCTCATCAAGCCTACTTCATAAACGGTAGCAGCTGGAGATCTTTTAGTGGCATTCAGGGATTACTTCCCGTCGGGGTTTTAATAAGCCATGATGCTTGAAACACAGTGAAGGCGCTTGTGGAGACAGTCACTGCTCAGGCTGGGGTCTTGGACCCTTTTGGGGGCCCAGATGGTTGGGTCTGGGCTGCACCCCAGGATGCACTGCGGATGGCCAGTCGCTGAAGCAGGGAGCCCCTGGGCCTGAAGGACTGACCAGGAAGCAGTGAAAGAGGCACCGATCTCTGTGTAGTCAGTAGAGGGGCTTCCTATTATTTCTCAGCCCACTGGACTCATCCTCCCTTAAATGACTGGATATGAATCTTACGACCAGCCAGAATCGCCACCACTGAAGTCATAGTCCAGTGCTTGTCAGAACCCCTGTGCTGGAGACCCCCACCCTACATTGGGGACACTAATATGGCAACATGCTGTCTTCATTTGTTGGGTGTACTAAGGTGTTATTTAAAGGAGTAAGCCTACTGGAAGTCACATGGTGTACGGGCATCAGTGTTAGAACAGAAATGTGTTACCTCCTAATTTTTTTGAGGCCTCCTAATAGCTTTTTATTATTACCTAGTAATATGATGTTTCTCTGTATGTATACATTGCGGAATGGCTAAATTAAGCTGTTTAACGTATGCATTACTTCACATACATTTTTGCGGTAAGCACCCCTCAAATACACTTTCTTAGCCATTTTCAACTGTGCAGTATATTGTTATTAACTATAGTCACCATGAGGTACAATAGGTCTCTTGAACTTATTCATCCTGTCTGAAATTTTGTATCCTTGGACCAACATCTCCTTAATCCACCCCCCAACCTGGCCTTTTTAACACAAGTGGGTAAATCGTCTCATTTGGTAGATTTTTGGACACAGGAAATAAGATTAATTATGGCTTTACTAAATCATTGAGTGATGGTGATAGAAGGTGCCTCTCAAAATGCCATCTGTTTGGGCCAGGCCTGCTCTGCCTTGTCTCCATTTAATCCAGTTCATGGCTTTTAGATAGTGTCCTCTGACAGTTTCAACTGGGGAAACGAGGGTGCGGGCAGTTTCAGGCGGTCATTGGGTTGAGCCTTGGCTCAATGTGAAGCTGGAATAGTAGGAAACAGCTGTTCTTTGTCTGGATGGACAGTCATTGATTTTTAAATACTTGGGCCTCCTGATGACATAAAAACCCATTTGTGCCTCTTTAGATTAAGGTTAATTTTTGTGGTAGTGAGTGCAGATGCAGTGAACAGATGCTGCACACTTGCTTTGGCTTTTATACTTACTCTTTATACTTTAAAATGAAATTTAATTAAAAATTAAATGCATCATTAGGTCATAACAAGAAAAGAAAATTCCTTAAATAGAATGTATTGCATCAAATAAAATCATGTTCCTAATAAACCTTGGGAGTTGATGTATTAATAAAGTTCATAGGTAAAAGTGAACTATCCACTGTTGACTTGGTTTTTCTTTCCCTATAGTTCACAGCCTACCATGCTCTTGCCCAAACAGTGGTTTCCTGAAACCACAGTAACCTCAATCAAACAATTATAAGAATTAGAAATTGATGGTTATTCATTTTCTCCAACACAAAGAAAATCACTGTTTTCAATGCATGCGTGAACTTGAATTTATTTATGCGTACATTTTATTTATTTATATATAAATAGGCATGTATGCCAGGTTGCTAAAATTCACACTCAGAAATATAAGAGAAGTGACCTGGTGTGGCACGCTTGGGTATGCTTCCCGACACCCCAGGCCCCCCGCTTCTGGGGAAGAAGAGACACCCAGGTTGTCGTCTGGGCAGTTTGTGATCGACCTTGCATATGGCAGCATTCTCATTTGTCTTTCAAAGTATCTGCATAGTGGTTACCTCTGTGGTTAGGAAATCATCTGTAGCTTAGAGTTGTAATGCCGCGAGACAGTCCGCTCACCTGCAGATAATGTTTCATTAGCCTCTTCCAAATTGACAGGGCCGGCTGCTTCGGTGTATTCCTCTGGTGAAGCTGAATGATCGCTCTGTTTGTTTTCTACTTGCTCGTTACCGGTCACTTTCAGTAAGGATTCTCCCCTCAGGCCTTATTAAAGTAACCAGATAAACAAACTCTGCTTCCAAATCAGAAAGATGAAAGATGGGACTTGATATCACTAAATCACATTGGTTTTATTATCATTATGAACTTGTTTTCACTATAGAAGTAGCGTCCTATTACGAAAACATTTGTAAGTAATTTTACAACTCATGTTGGGATATTTCCATTTGAGCTTTTCTCTTAATGCTTGGCTATTAATTAATTGGTTGAGTCTAGTCTTTTTTCTGTTACGGTGATATGATAAGTATCTTTCTCATATTGCTGGAAGCAGGCTGTATAATACTGAAAACTGTCCTTGTCAATGACTACGTATGTTATCATCAAGAAAATTGACCATCACTTACTTAACCCATACTTTTCTATCCTGTTCCTTGGCACTTTAGTTCTATGAGAAACCACCTCCCTCAAAAGTTTCCGTTACCCAGTATGTTTGGGAAATGCCAGGTTAAAGAAATAGCATTAAGTTTGAGCCTCTCAGTGCCTTTAATATATGAATGAACACTGACAGGCCAAGATGGAGAAATCTAGTTATATAAGGCAGATCCCAAACCTCTTGATTATGTTAAAATACTGACTTAACGTTCTATACTGTCAGACACTTACGTTGTTTCCAGTGTTTCATAACATACGTGACACATAAGTAACGATTTTTTTTTTATTTTTGCTTAAAGCTTCCCTTATCTGATATATCTCTAGGTTAGAGTAGTAGGATTATGGGGTCAAACAGTATTAACATCGTGTAATTCTTGGTAATATTGTCATATTGCTTTATAGTTTCATTATACTCTTACTAGCACTGGGTTTGTTTCTTCTTCTTTTGGACTGAGTCTAGCACTGTCACCCTGGGTAGAGTGCAGTGGCATCATCGTAGCTCACTGTAACCTCAAACTCCTGAATTCGAGCAATCCTCCTGCATCAGCCTCCCGAGTAGTTGGGACTACAGGCACATGCCACCAAGTCTGGCTGATTGTTTCTATTTTTGGTAGAGACAGGATCTCACTCTTGCTCATGCTGGGTATTTTTTTTAAGGCTCTCATTTAATAAACTAGAAAGATAATACACATTTCTTTGATAATAAGTGAAATGAGATGCTTGTTTATTTGTTCACTGTTTATAAATACACTAATAATTGGTAAAGATTGCTCTTACTAACCTATACCATTAGGAAAAAAAAATACTGCTACTGGCTATAACTGCTGAGTTGGAAATTGTGCTAAGCACTTAGTACATTTGCTTCTATAATTACCACATGTGTCTTTTTTCCTATTTTCTTAATTTTTTCATTATTCATTTTTAATTGATAAATAAAAATTCGTATGTATTTATGATACACAACATGATTTGATATATGTATACATTGCGGAATGGCTAAATCAAGCTATTTAACATGTGCATTACCTTACATACTTATTTTTTTGTGGTGAGAATGTTTGAAATCTACTCTCTTAGTAATTTTCAAGTACAATCGTCTCTCAATATCCGTGTAGGATTGGTTCCAAAACCCCAGAGAATACCAAAAATTCTCAGATGCTCAAGTCTCTTATGTAAAATGGTGTTGTATTTGCATATAACCTATGCCCATCCTTCCGTATACTTTAAATCATTCCTAAATTACTTGTAATACCTAATACAGTATAAGTTCTATATAAAGTTATTATACTATATTTTAAATTTTGTATTTTTTTATAGTTCTATTGTTATTTTTTATCATTTTTCGAATATTTTCAATCCATGGTCCCTTGAATTTGTGGATGTGGAGAGATGGGGCTGTATCATGGTATACATTGTATTGTTATTAACTATTCTCTGTAGTCACTACGATACACAGTGTGTTTCTTGAACTAACTGAAATGTTGTGTTCTTTGGTATCGCTCCACTCCCCCGCACTGCCAGTCTCTGGAAACTACCATTTTACTCTCTGTTCCTGTGAGTTCTACTTTTTTACACTCTACATACAAGTGAGATCATGCAGTATTGTGCATATCTTTGCTAAGATCTCTCGTGTGGACTAGAAAGCAAGAACCCTTCAAGGTGGTTTTTATGATTAAAAGTAGCTGAAATGCAAAAGTGACCTAAAAAATGTAAACTATTAGCTTAGTTTTTTTCTCTGTAGGGGAAAATTTTAAAATTTTCTCTTTTAAATTTTAAACTGATTATATAAATATACATACCTATGTACTTCTGCTTTGAAGATTTTCAACTAAAAATAACTGTTCTTCATCTGTATATTTTTAAAATTCAATAGCTCATACTTGAAAAGCAAAAAATAAAAGTGCCTTGTTGTGAATATTTGGTCTCGAACCTTTCTAATAATATGCTTTCTTTCTCTGAAGCATTATTCATCTCCTGTTAGCATCCTCCCATGAATTGAGCGTTAGGTTTGTGATTTTCTTGACAGATGCTGGAAGCAGGCTGGAGTCACAGGACTTCTCTTGTCATTCTGAATATTATAGATTGAAAAGACTTACTTTATCCCAAAAACCTTTTTAGGGGGTGGATGAAAGATTGGAAAGGATAGGGCCACAAGCTTGTATTTTCTGGATTTTTGATTCTTCTTAAAAGATCTTAAAGATCTTATTTTTTGGTTATCACTTATCGAAAAGAAAGTGACCAGTAATGAACTCATTTAGTGTTGTTGGCTTTATGGAAGAAATTTAAGCCTCCCACATAAAATTTAGGGGTAGAATCTTTGCTGAGTTCAGCATGTAGGTATTTGTCGTGGTCATTATTGGCTTGAGTAAAATAAAATAAACAAAAAGCCGGCGAATTTTAGAAAGATTTATAGGAGAATGTTCTTATAAAACCAGAAAATTTAAAATCTGGTTGATTTAAACCAGAAATGCTTGCTTTGCTCTGAAATATTTATAAAACACTAAATACTTTTCATGCTCTTTTCTGATGGCTTACAGATTATTACCCTGTATCATCATGCTACTCCCAAGTGGGAACCTATAACCTTCACAGCTGGTTATTAGGGGACTGTGCTTGCCCATGTTTCACTCTTTCCCATTTAAACAGTCTTCATGGGGTTTAGCTCTGATAGAGGAAGTGTTGTTATTATGCAAGATACGTGGCTTATGCCATCCATATTCAAGAACATGATCTGATCTTCTTGAGGAAAAATTGGATGAGATATCCCAAGTTATTTTAGCTGTAATAAATAATGTAATGGGCTATAGCAACTCTTCTGGAAACAAATACCTTGAAGTAAACAGATAAATCAAGTAAAGCCTTTATTTTGGATTTTCCATTTCATTAATAGCTTGAGGGTAGCCAGAAGAAACTTACATGTTATTTGGTTAAAATTTGTCATGGCTTTTGAAGTTTCTCACTGTTTCAGATTATTATTCTATAAAGGAGAAGAGATAAAGCACTTTCTTTTGTTGAATTTGAACCTACTTTGTGCTTTGGGCTCCACGAAATATTAAATCCTGTTTGCCATCTTTGCAGGCAAGCTGGGCAGGAAAACTTTTGCACCCACATATGGTGGGGTAGGTGGGGATTTGAAGTTGAGGATTTATTTTTTCCTCATTTAAGAGGGTAATGTCTATCTGGAATATGTTCTGAGAGAGTCTTAGGAGTCACAAATATATTTGCAAAACACATATACGTACACACGTGCTCACACACATGCACTTACATATAAAATATGTTTTCATGGTAGTTTTATTACTAGCATTAGTTAAGAACTTTAGACAGCTTTTGTCTGAAACTATGATTTCAGCATCAGTTATAGCATGCAGAGTGTCTAATGTGATAGCCTAAGTGACTCATTTAAAAAAAAAAGTTAAAGTCATAAAAAGGATAAGAAAGAAGAGAATGGTATTTTAAGCATTGATGCTTTTAATAATATTTTCAACCAGTGTCCCTTAGCTTTAATTGTCCCCAAGAAATTTTATTTCTTCACATCTGGGCATAACTAGCATGACCTTGCTGATTGTTGGCTCACTCTGGAGACCATCCATCCTAAGGACGAATGCTTTTACTAACCTGGACTTCACTGTCAGTGTGTCTGCACAGAACTGAATTGATACATCTCCATTTCTTAATGAGGAGTTTGGTCTTAAATGTAGTGAACCCTCTCACTGTGAGGCTGTCTGTTACCTAAGGCTCAAAATCTATCATAATTACCATTTCTCTTAAACACCCATCATTAAGGAGTGCACAAAACGCTTGCCTTAAAAGGATAGTTTCATGGAGATTGCTTCTTGGGTATGTGTCAGCATAAAATGAAATCCCCGGGGTTAAGAAAAAAGAAGCACTTACACGCTGAAAAGTGGTGAAAAATCTACAGATTCAAATACTGCTGGCTAAAAGGCAGTTAATAGGTTGCATGTTGGTGTAACCACAGAGGCAGCCAACTCTGTGCCCTGCTGAATTGTTGGGGGAAAATTTCTTTCATTGGTGGTGGGTTGACATTGAAAAGCAGGAACCCATTGAGTGAGATAAGTAGCTTGTTTTGCCTAGACAAGAATATACATCTAACTTTGGGCTAAAAATTAAAAGGAGTTGGCTCAAGGCAAAAAATAAAATAAAAGCAGTCATACATTAAAATAAAAACCCTGCATCATGATTTATTGACTTTGGCCGTATCAATTTGCTAAATCATATGGATGCGATTTAAGAAGAATGTTATTTTAAGAAGCTTTGCTCCCCTTTAATTTGACATGACTAAACCTGAAGCCTTCTGGAAACCACAGTTCAAAATGGTTTTTCCCCCTAGAGTTTTCATCAATTTGCATTTAGAAATGTAATATTAGCTCTCATGTAGACTAAGGATTAATTTTGGAATATTTCTAGATAATGGAAGCCTCATTCCAAAAGTAAAGTTTAATATCATTTGATATAAATTAAATTCTGTTCTTTTGAATATCATATATTTTAAGGTAAGTTTTAGATTTATCGACATCTCTACTGGTATCTAGTTTTATTTTTTTCCCCTTTCACTCTGTGTGGACCATTGGGATTGTTCTACTTTTTTTAATCATTAGAAATGTTGCATTGTAACTTGGAAGTTATCTTCATAAAGGAAATCAGTAGATCTGAGATGGTTATCTGAATTTTTCCAGCTTTATTTATTTATTTATTTAGAGACAGAGTCTCACTCTGTTGCCCAGGCTAGAGTGCCCTGGCGTCAGCCTAGCTCACAGCAGCCTCAAACTCTTGGGCTCACGCAATCCTCCTGCCTCAGCCTCCCGAGTAGCTGGGACTATAGGCATGCGCAACAATGCCCTACTAATTTTGTTTTTCTGTATATATATTTTTAGTTGTCCAGCTGATTTCTTTCTATTTTTAGTAGAGACGGGGGTCTCACTCTTGCTCAGGCTGGTCTCAAACTGCTGACCTTGAGCCTCCCAGAGAGCTAGGATTACAGGCATGAGCCACCGGGCCTGGCCTGAATTTTTCCAGTTTTAAATACTGTCTTTTTTCTGGCTTGAGTGTACATTATAAAAGACCCAGTTTAAAATTTAGTTTGTCTGTGTGCGTAAAGAACAACATCCTCCCGGCATTCAATACTTGTCGGTGTTCCTGGGTTTTCAACTTCCCAAGGCATTGCAGGGAGGATACTTGTTTTCTTGGCAGTTTTTGAACATAGGAAAGTTTCTTCTTTGTTGTGAATTTTCGAATCACAGTTTTAAAAATAGGATACAATAAAGAGACTTGAAGAGTGTCTGAATTACAGTTGAGAGATGGTGAGACATCATTTAAGAGGGGATTAGAGTAGTTGTCTCTACCATATCTATAGTGCTCTGACAGCTCCCAATTAGAATATCATTAAATGAGTATATATACTGTGTGGTAAAAAGCTCCCCAAGCTTGAATTTTGTTAAAATGTGAATAACTTTATATGAAACAGTGTCTTTTTTGTTAATATCTTTGTATATGGAATTATTTACTTTTTTCTGGAAGGTAGAAGATGCCACCCGCTGCTAAAATACTGTTCCTTGCACTTCCTAGGCTGACTGTACGGCCAAAAATAAAAAGGAAGGGAAGGAAAGCAAGGAAAGAAGGAAGGGAAGAGTTCTTCGGATCTGTGGCCTTTGTGATTCTTAGCCAATTTTTGCAAGCGTGACTACCTTTGTGGGCAGTCTGTTTACCTTGCCCCTTTCCTCCCTGTGGGCAGTGAGCAGGAAGCGCGTGGGTAACTGTGCTCTCTGCTTGCCCCCAGATTGGTCATTCTGGTACATTCGGACTTTCAAGGCGCATCATATTCTTCTGGCCTCCTACCATTGGTAAAAAGAACATGGCACGCAGGTGTTTAAATTATTTATCATCATAATTGGCCTTTACGTTGCACTGCCTGGCCAGGCCCCTGTTATTCTAGTGCATAATTGATGGTGCTCAGAAGTGGAAAAGTTAGAAAAGCGGAAGTAATGCGACGCAGCAGTGCCGGGAGGCGGCGGGGCCCCACCGGCGGGGACAGCGCCAGCGCAGGAGAGGGGCGGCTGCGCGCCTCACAAGGGTCGGGGCTTATTTGGCATCTTGTCAGGAGATTTTCCCCTTCTTACTCTGCCTGTGCAGAAAGGGACAGAAAAGGTGGAAAGAGTCAGCACGTCAGATTTTTGCAGCCTAATTGCATGTCTGATCCTGGCTCTTGAGTAGAACTGGCTGGCGTACATGTAATTCCTGGTGAAAAACATGCGTATAGTTTTTGTAGGGACAGTTCACTTCGGGAAAGGACCGTGAGTCTTGGCAGGGCTGGTATTAAGAGTAACAAATGACTCACAAATAATGAAAGCAGGAAGAAATTTTTCAAAAGCAGATTGCACTTTAAAACATAAACTTGATTTAGACTATTGAAAAACCTCCCTCTTGTTACATATCTGTGCACCATTTATTGGAAAGCAAGAAGTGAAAATATTCTGCATTGTACACAAAAGTTCACCTTTAATGAGAACGAGTTTAGTGCAGATTAAAGGCATAGGAAGAAAAGTACATACTGAATTACAGGGTGAATTCTAAAATGCAATCTTGGCCAAGTTATTTTGGGGTACATGAGTAGATTAGGGAAATATTTTCAAAGAACATCCTCAGCAGCCATAATAGACATCTCCTACGACGTATTAAAAAGTTTGATTTGTACATTATTATTTCCATCCTAGGAGGATGTTTGCTTGAGACGCATCCTCTGAATTTTCTAAGCTCACTAAGGAAAAGGCAAAAGATTGGAGAAAGCAACATGGTCCCTGGATAAAATTGGGTGAGATTCTGTGTATATTTGAAGGGAAAAAAGGTTTGCGGGGCACTTAGTTCATTATGACAGCATGTTCTTGAACTAGATGTAATAAAGATGAAGCGAGAAGAACGAAGATGATGGGGAAAGGATGCTGGAGGGGAGAGTAAACAAGAAAGTAGAGAATAGTGTGTTAAAAGAGAGAAAAAAAGTAAATAGTTGGCAAGGTCGGGGATTGGAGGTATAGTGAAGAAAAGTGTGAAACATCTACTATTTGCTAGTCTTACTGATCTACTGTATCTATGCTTTTCCCTGCTGGAATTTCACCAAAGTGTTACAATTTTTTTTTTTTTTGGTCTATTCTTGTAATTATGTCAAGGTTTATTGTGAAAGGGCGCGATGTACAAATAAATGAAATATGTTAGAAGAGAGGAAAAAACGGACCAGAGAAGGGAGCAGTAGAGAGCAAGCGAAAAAAGAAAAGGAGGAAGGAAGAACAGAGTGAAACAGCAAAGGAATAGAGATGGGCGAGCCACTGAAAAGAGAAAAAGAAAAGGAGCAGGGAGAGGAGAAGTAGGAGACAAAAAGGGAGAGATGAGAAGGCATTATAGAAACAGCTGTTTCTAAAATGCAGTGTCTTCCGTCACCCACCTGTTCTTCCTTCTCAGCCAGGTGCTGGGCTGCTGGTGGCTGGAAGGGTGGGCAGTGGATCTCCTGGGGGTGGTCGGAGGATAGTGTGGGGGCTTTTCTGTGGGTGGCTGGATGACTTGTATCCTTTAGAAACCAGCACCTATCCTGTGATGGACTAGTGAAGAAATTCAGCTTAAAACCTAAGATATTTCAAATAATTACAAAACACACAAATGCATGTATTATTAACAGTTTGTGAAAGCAGACCCTAACTAAAGCCTTGATAAGCTCTTTTGATAACTTTATTTTTCCCTTCTCTTTGCTTTCTAGCAGAAAATTAATACTTTGTGTCAATAATTTTTTAATTAAAAGTGGTCGAAATATTTCATACTGTAGAGATAATTTAAGCAGGTGTAAATACATATTTGTCTTTTATTTTTCATTAGGAAAATATGCATGTCTGCGTCTCCAAGTTATACTTCATTTGTATTAAAAAAAGTATGTACACAATTAATGTTTGGAGTGCAATTACTGATTTCATCAGTGTTTTATGGGAAGTATTCTTTTATTTCCGTATAAAACAATAATTTTTTTGGTGTCCAGAAGAACTATGTTTGCTATGTGGATGTCTACAAGTATGCCCTTTTAGTTTTACCATGGGAAAAATTTATATATTACATGTGTGTGTTTATATGTATAAATAGGAATATACATATATATGTATGTATAATAGTCCATATATGAAAAGGATAGGGCATATATATGTATTTTTTTCAGTCATATGCTACATATATGATGGTGGTCTCGTAAGATTATAATGGAGCTGAAAAATTCCTATCACCTTGTATTTGTTATACTTCTTAGCATTATTTTGAATGTACTTCTCCTGCCAATAAAAAAAGTTAACTGTGAAACAGTCTCAGGAGGTGTTCCAGAAGAAGGCATTGTTATCATAGGAGATGCCAGCTCTATGTATGCTATTGCCCCCAAAGACCTTCCAGTGGGAGAAAAGGTGCAGTTGGAAGAGAGTGATATTGATGATTCTGACTCCGTGTAGGCCTAGACTAATATGTATGTTTGTGTGTAATTTTTAATAAAAAAGCTTAAAAATTAAAAAAAAATTAAAACAGTAAAAAGCTTATAGAATAAGGATATAAAGAAAATATTTTTGTGTATTTGTACAATGTGTTTGTGTTTCAAGCTAAGTGGTATTACAATAGAGTCAAAAAAGGCCAGGCGCTGTGGCTCACACCTGTAATCTTAGCACTCTGGGAGGCCGAGACGGCAGCATTGCTTGAACTCAGGGAGTTTGAGACCAGCCTGAGCAAGAGCGAGACCTCCATCTCTGCTAAAAATAGGAAAATTAGCCGGACATCGTGGTGTGCGCCTATAGTCCCAGCTACTCAGGAGGGAGGCTTTTTTATAAATGTAGTGTAGTCTAAGTGTACAGTGTTAATAAAGTCCACAGTAGTGTACAGTAATGTCCCGGGCATTCACATTCACTCACCACTCACTCACTGGTTCACTGAGAGCTATTTCTAGTCATGCAAGCTCCATTCATGGTAAGTGCCGCATACAGGTGTTTAGATACACAAACACTGACCATCATGTTATAATTACCGACAGTAATCAGAACAGTAACACGCCGTACCAGTTTGTAGCCTAGAAGCAATGGGCTGTACCACATAGTAGTAGGCTATACCATCTAGGTTTGGGTAAGTACACTCTTACGATTTTCACATGATGAAATCACCTAACAACACATTTCTCAGAACATATCCCCATTGTTAAGTGATGCATGACTGTATATTAAATAGACTTTATTTTTTAAAGTGTTTTTAGGTTCACAGCAAAACTAAACAGAAGATAAAGACATTTCCCATATACCCCTTACTGCCACCTGTGCATAGCCTCTCCCCTTATCATCATTCTCCACCAGAGTGATACATTTATTACAGTCGGGGAACCTACATTGATAGATTATCATCCAAAGTCCATAGTTTACATTAGGGTTCGCTCTTGGTGTTGTACATTGTGTGGGTTTGGACAAAGGTATGATGATAAGTATCCACAATTATAGTATGACACAGAATAATTTTATTGCCCTAAAACTGCTGTGTACATATATATGGAAGGGACAGAGCTTAATGTATTTTTAAAATATTGTTTTATATTTTTCTCCTTAGCTTATTGCTTTAGATGCAGAGTATTCAGAATTATTTGCTAATCATTTACTAGTGTTTAAAATAACTTTAAGTTGAATTTGCTAAATATTGCAATTTTGTTGAGTATAGACTGACACTTAAAGGTTTCCTTAAGACAATAGGTAATACATACCTGTAGTAATTTTTAAACAGTACAAAAGCAGTTCAGAGGGTATAGAATGAAAACATGTCCTTCCTTCTTACCACCGTTCCTTTCACTAGAGACAAATAAATGAGACTTTAAGAAAATGACTTAGGATGCCAAAAAAATCCCTGCAATTTCAGATAACATGCTAGCCCTTTCCCAGTTATTATCTGTATATGCAGAAAATGCAGTAATTATGTGAGATAGCTCGTCTGTCCTTCCTTCCTCACAACCTTCTTATATGATTTGTTTTTAGTTTTATAATAATAATCAGAAGTGATGTTGTTATCTTTCCCAAACCTCAAAAATACTACCTTCCTTTGTCCTAAATAAGGCCTTCTCTTTTCACAGGCCTCAAAAAACCAAGGGACGGCTTGAATGGGACTCACATTCATTTCATTTTGGCTTCATATTTCATCCTTGAGTTACACTGTAATTTTGTTTTCAGTTGCCATTACTCATTGTCAATGTAATATTTAGTATTTATCAAAGGTTCTCTGGGTACAATATGCTGTGGCATTTTCAATAATGTATAGATTAGCTGCTTTTCCAGGCTATGTCTAGCTTATTGTTCAAGTAGGAAACAAACAAAAACCACTTTCAATATTCTATATACCTGGTGGCAAATTTTTGTAATGAATGGTGAAGGGAAAGTGGAACAAGAGGTACTCAATTTATGCAAAATATTTATTCTAGGTACCTTGTGTTTGTGTTTCATTTTATGTGCTAATACATTTTTAAGACTATGTCTAACATGAACCGTCTGAAGTGCTACAGTATGCATAACTTAATAAGCCTATTACTTTATTTTTAAAATTAAAGTTCTCTAGGTGCTGGTAATATGCAGCATTTGATTCATATGAGACTTCTTAAGAATTATCATGACATAACTGGCTTATTTTAGAATTTAGAACATAAGCTCTGGAAGCAATTATTGCCACTTACTAGCTATGTAGTCTTAGGCGAGTTCTTTAACTTCTTGATGTATCGTTTTTCCTGTCTATGAAATAGGGATGATAATAGTACCTACCTCACAGTGTTATTGCAGGAATGACATCGAGTTTATATACGTTAGGTGCTTAGTTCCGTGCATGACACATAGTAAGAAATTAATAAGCATTAATTTTTATTATTTGAATGATAGATTACTATAGATCTAGCCCAGTTAATCTCGATACTTTATTTTAATTCATTATCATTGAATAATGACATATATTTTGAAACTGAGTATCGTATAGCTGTGATAGTGAAAATAAATGTATTTCATAATTGACAGTGAGCAGTGCTAATGAATAGGACTTATTCTCTTCTAGTAAAAACAAATGTTTCCAGCTTGTGTAAACACCATTGTGGTAATTGAAATTGAAATTCATCATCATATAAAATACATGATTGAATAAATGAAACATTACACTTAAATCTATATAAATGTATTTACAGTTGAGAATTGGTGCCTTATGACACAGAAAGAATGGCTTAAAGCTCTTTAACTGTGATTGTATTCTTATCTTAAATAGCATCCTCTGTTACTTTGGGTGTGTGTTGTAAATGACCAGGCACCATTTAATGAAGCTTTGGCTTGCATTCTGTTGAGGAAGACTGTAGCTCTGATACAGGCATTTGCGTGCTAAATGCTCCCTCGGTAACAATTCCTCAGGTGATAAAGTGGCTAATAACATTTATTATTACATCTGTGTGGAGAAAATGAATGTTTCATCCCCATTTGTTGGAAACAGGAGAGTTGAGAGCTCAAATCAATTCACACAGGTACCCTAGTAGCCCTCTTTAGTGATAGTTTCATATTAATTTCACCAAAGTTAACCAATAGAAAAAAAGAAAAATGGAAATAAATCACTCAAATATTATGACAAGAAGGTTGAAAAGGTGGCACACCTCTGTTTTTTAATAGGAAAAAAGCAACAGTTAATGAAGTAACAGGAATCATTATAGCATATTTGATGATGCCATATAAAATCTTGTAATATTGGTCACAAAGAGAGCCATCTCAGCACCGTTTATAAATAAGGACAACCTGAGCGTTAGTTAGTTCCACAGCTGTGGGTTGGGGAGGCAAGAGGAATGGTCTGGGGCTGGTCTGGGGGTTGGTCTCTTCTTTTTAGCTCCGGACTTTGCCAACTGTGATAGTTAAGGAAATGCTGGTAAGAAATGTTTTCCTCTAAAAGTTAACAATCAAATCCAATTCAAATCTAAGTATATTGAAAGTAATGCTAAAACAGTCTGAGTTTAATAAATATGTTCTTTGAGGCTGTTAATTATGTACGTAATACCAGAGAGATGTTTTATCAGGGCAGAGCACCCAACATGGGCTCTAGGTCCAACGAGGTATATGTCCATAGCGGAGATTAGCAAATTTGTAGAAAATATGCTGTGTACTCTGTTGTTTTCTAGGATAATGACTTGTGAATTTTAATTTGGTGGTTCTGCTTTTACTATAGTTATTAACCACCGTTTGTACACAGCAACACCTTTTAATTGGACTAGGGCTTCTATTTCATTCCAGGACTTAGGTGCAGCCAAGGCTTAGGTATAATAAATAACACTGTTAATCAGGTCATGAGCTCTTACTTCAGTGCGTGATCATCTTCTGTCATGATAGATCTGAAAACAGTTTTGTGATGCATGAATTTATCAGTTGTCTTAAGCTAGCAAAGAAATTGGCTTTCACTGTGTCTGTAGATATAGTATTGAGATATTCATTGAGCCTATACTTAATCTGCTATATTGTAATTTAAGAAAACTAACTTAACTATGTGCAACTAAATTGTACATTTCATTAAAATTTGAAATTCATGGTAACAAGACAGGGACTCCTGAGTTATAATCAATAGGGCTAATTTAATTTGGGGGTAGCTGAGGAGAAAGACGAAAATCAAGTACTGTAGTTTGAATTATGGAAAGTGTCAGATTTAATTTCACAATCGGTTCTGGTGTGTTTGGGGATTTAGAATAATTTTATACCTTAACATTCAATCTTTATTTTACAGTGAATAAGCTAATTTTAGATGACTGCTCAACCTGTGTCTGCTTGCCATTATGGAATAATTAGCTTTGGAATAATCTGGTATAGCAATAATCTTAACAGCAATTAATAAGGAATTAGAATCATAATTTTAAATGTGAATAAATTGCCTCAAATTATAACATGTTATGTAGTTTATATAAATTGATATTAATGATGGGAAAAGAATTGAGGCACACTGCTGCTGATTTCTTTCACTTGTCTTGATTCTGCTTTGTGCATATATGTTGGGAGAAATGGGTTGTGAATTTAATAATCATGTGAACTTATTGGTGGTTGCTAAATACAGAAGTGCATGAGAGACAATCTCAAAAACACTTCACCAGGCTGGGAGCGGTGGCTCACGCCTGTAATCCTAGCACTCTGGGAGGCCGAGGTGGGCGGATTGTTTTAGCTCAGGAGTTCGAGACCAGCCTGAGCAAGAGCGAGACCCCGTCTCTACCAAAAATAGAAAGAAATTAATTGGACAGCTAAAAATATATAGAAAAAAAAATTAGCCAGGCATGGTGGCGCATGCCTGTAGTCCCAGCTACTTGGGAGACTGAGGCAGTAGGATTGCTTGAGCCCAGGAGTCTGAGGTTGCTGTGAGCTAGACTGACACCATGGCATTCACTCTAGCCAGGGCAACAAAGTGAGACTCTGTCTCAAAAAAAAACAAAACAAAACAAAAAAAAACTGTACACTTTAAATATGTACAATAAAAATAAAATTTACGAAAACCAAAAAACAGGTGCCTAGACATGGTGGCTCATGCCCATAACCCTAGTGCTTTGGGAGGCCAATGCAGGAGGATTGCTTGAGATCAGGAGTTCAAGACAAGTCTGAGCAATATAAATAATATAAACAATACAAATTATGTGTATGTATATATATATGTGTGTATTTAGATATATGTATCTATACATAAAATATAAATAATACCCCCCAAAATTAGCCAAGCATAGTGGCACGCACCTATCATCCTAGCTACTAGGGAGGCTGAGCTAGGAGGATTGCTTGAGTCCAGTAGTTTGAGGGCGCAGTGAGCTATGATCAGGCTACTGCACTCTAGCCTGGGTGACAGCGAGACCCGACCTCTAATTAATTAAAAAAAAAAACAAATTAGGCTGTCAGTGAAAATGATAGAGTAGGGAACTCCAGAAGTCTATCCCGCAAATAAACTGGCAAAACTGTCAGAACTCTGGAAACTAACCAAAAGTTTGCAACCATTAGGAGAATGCTTAATTGAAAAAAAAAAAAAAACAAAACAGCGGAATCTCGATAAGAGAGCTTTCTGGTATTTTAACTTACCCTGGTCCCCTCACCCATTCCTCAGCTTGGTAATGACCCTGAACAAGAGCCCATAATCCCAGTACTGGTATAAAGATACCAGTACAGGATACCAGTACCTGAGGGAGCAGGATGAACCTATTCTCAAAAAATTGTGGTTGGTTGTTTTGACCTGATAGCTCCCTAGAGGACCAGTTCAAAGGGCTTGCTTTTATTTTATCTCACCTGAGACCTATCCCAGTGCTGAAGGGGTTACATGGTGGGGGGGATGTCAAAAACATTTACAGGTAAAATGTATTAGTCTCTGCTGCCTAGAGCAAAAGAAAACAGTTGGGGCATACAACAGACTAACTAAAAAGACCAGGAGGAAAAGTTGGAGAAGAGCTGAGAAGCTCTGGTGAATAAGAGCTTTGAATAGCTCTGACAACTTCCTGGGAATGTAGAAGGCCACATGCATGGCCTAGGGCAAGGCACATGCTCAGAAGAAGACCTGAAAAGGCCATAAGCTCTCACGGTGGCTCACCATCAGGCTCTACTCAAGCAGGAAGTGACGGCTAAGGAAGAGTTATAACTGCCTAAGTGGTGAAGACATGTCCCAACATACATTCTACCTCCTGAAGCAGCCTTCCCTTACCCCTCTTACCTGTGCCTGTGATAAGTGTTACAAAGTTTTCCAGTCCCTTTCCTTGGCCAAATTTCCTTTCTGCAAGGGCAGCACAGTTGCCATCATTGTCTACCCACACAGGGAGATGCAAAGTGTCAGATAACGGGGTCCTCAGATCCACAGAGTTCCACTCTTGGATCAGTTTAGTTGAATGCAACACAATTCCTTCCCGAGGGTTTACACGGCCACCTGTGGAAATGCCTGAGCTCCACCACAAACACAAGGAAAATAATTCTGATTAGCAATCTTAGGAAAGTATGCCAACATTCTTGGCTCAGAACATAAACTTATTAACCTCAAATCTCCTATGACAAATACTACCAAGGGCTGCCAGGAAATACCAGACAGTTCTGAGCTAAATCTATAGCTCCTCACGGATTTATAGCACTATCAATGCTTCTCCCGCATGCTTGCTGGTGTCCCAGAAAGTCTCCATGCTTGGGCCCACAGACAAGGACCTGGAGCCATCTATACACAGGGTAGACACTGACTTGATATTCAGTCATGCATCAGAACCTAGTAAACTTTGTACATTAAAATGAACATTCCTTGGATATGTAATTTGTAATCTTACCTACTCCCAAAATTCTGCAGTTCAGTTTTACAGCTTCTGCTGCAGCTTCTACACACATCTGTAGGATTAAATTAATCCTCTCTTCATAGGTTTTAGGATTGAACTGAGTATACTTCTTAACTATTTCACCCTAAAAGAGAAAAACAAGATCTGTCTCACTGGTCTTGCCTAAGGAGCATACTGTGAGTATTTTGACCTTTTTCATGATAAATCAGACATTGGTACAGGACAGTACAGCAGTCTTAGATGACTGTTTGGGGAGGGAGCCACTACCTGGTCTGGGCCAGCCCTGGAATAAGCTCAAGAAGTTTCTGAGAATCTGTCCTGATATAGGGCTGTTGAAGTAATGACAATACCACAGCCAACAAGATAGGCCCTGCTGTTAAGCTTAAGGTGAATATTGGCTAATTTGAATCTCATTCATTAAAAGGTCACATTTTACTCTTTTAAGTTGACAAAATTTTCCTGCTTAAATACTGAGGCAACTAAATAATTATCCTAAGTAGTTGAGTTTTAATCATCCCCTGTAACTGAAGCCAATAATGGTATAGATATTCCATTTACTTGGTCAATGTCCTTGCTGGCTGTCACAAATACCACACTGTTTAAATTGCTGTGCTTTGTGATGTGTTTTAATACCAAACAGGGATAGTCCCTCCTAATTACTCTTGGTTTTACATTTTTTCTTTGTGTATCTCACTTGTGTACTAGTTTAAATAAATTTAAGAATAATATTGCTAAACTTTTAAAAACTCCATTGCGATTTACAATAATTTTAATTAAACTTTTTAAAACATCCCATTGAAATGTTGACCTGAATTATGTCAAACCTATAATCCAATTTGGAAAGCGCTGACATTTTTAAAATACTCAGCACTTCAATCCAGGACATTTTTTCAAGCCTTTAAATTTACAGTAAAGTTTTATAATTTTCTTTATGTAGATCTTTCTTGTTTCAATTATTCTTAGGAGTTTTTGTTGCTGTTGTTCTGAATAGGATCTCTTCTTCCATTTATATTCTTTTGTTATTACTGGATTTTTATATATCAAATATAGGAGTTAAAGCTGTCACTAAGGATTATCATCAAAAATAAACCTAGAGTAGTACTTCTCAACCTTTCACTGTGCATCAGAATCACCTGGGCAGCTGTTAGCAAATGTCGATGCCTGGTCCCCTTTCCCAGAGATCCCAATTTAATGAGTCCAGGGTGGGAGCCAGGCATTTATATTTTTGTAAAGCTTTCAGATAACGCTAATGTGCAAGTAGGGTTGACAAACGCTCACCTAGAAAAAAACTCAAATCTTTGTCTGCAATTTCATGTAAGTAGAAAATTATTGATATAATATATAATAATATACTTATCATAATATCCGGCCACCTTACTCAATTGTCCTATTAACTCTATAAGCTAGATGATTTGTTCACATTGCTTATAAATAACATTTTTTGTTTATCCTGCTGATAATGTCCATTTTTGCTGTTCCTTGCTCTATTCCCTTTATAACTTCCAGAACTATGTTAGATAATGTTGCAGGCAACATTCTTTGTTTTCTTCTTGATTTCAACAGGAATGCCTCTAGAATTTCACCATTAAAAAAGATGTTGGCCATTGATATGGAATAAATCATCTTTATGTTGAGAAAATATTCTTCTTAGTACTTTATAAGGAGTATTTATAAGGCAGGCCTTTAGGCTTTTCTTGAGAAAATTATGTTTTGTTTTGCTTTTCCTTATTTGACCTGATGATATTAACAAATGTCCTACAACTTCGTGTTTAAAATCTTTGTTATTTCTCATGGACTTCTGAAACTTTATATATTTACAGTATTTCAAAGATTTTTCTAGTAGGTTTATTCTTCCTAAGTCATTAGAGATCATTTTAACATGGACAATTTGTTATTTTTACGAAGGCACTCTCAACCTGTCAACATTGTGGTATTGGTAGTGCGGTTAACAGATTGAAGGTACACTATACTCAATTAAGAGCAGAACTGTAAAAATGCAAAAATGGAGAACCCATGCAACTGTTCATGTTCGAGAGAAGAAGCAACTCCCCTTACCATTTGCAGATACCCTCACCTGCGTAGTAATAGTAACGTGCATACTCCATACTCCATGCTATTACCAAGTATAGAATTTCAGGCCTCCTGTGTGACAAAGCCCTCTTTGATGCCTAAAAGGGTCTCTCCATTGTCAACTCAGTCTACTACCTTGGATTCTCTGAGAATTTACTTCTCTGAAATGTTCATGATGAGTAAAACAGTGAGATAAACATTGTAATTGATCCAAAAGTCAATATTGGGCAAATGATTCCAAGCTCCTGTGTATGTTTCCAGTCCTACCTTCCAACTACACTTCTTAAAATTAGTTATTCATATGGGATATAAAGCTAAGAGCTTAGGAACTATTTTACCTTCATGCTGACAATTGCAACTCGTAGGTTCGTTCCGCCGAGATCAACAGCCAAGGCACTTAGAGTTTCAAGAATATGGTCAATATCTTGAGAGATATTCTCCTTTACAGGAGGAAAGCAGAATTTCTTTTGCAATGGCTCTTGAAGATCAATAGATTTGAGAAACTTCAAAATCCTTGGAACAGCATTTCCATCCCCATATATCTTTGAACTGCAATATCCAAAAAGTCAATTAAATTAAGTGTTTCTGCCATACATGTTAAAGTGAGGGCATGGTTTAATAGAATCTGAGACTTCAGGTAAAAATTTGTGCTTCTTCCTTTTAAAATAACAACATCTCTATCTACAATGTATATGTACTTTGAAACATCATGGTGTACATAATAAACACATACCATTTTATCTGTCAATTAAAAAATAAAAATAAACTATAAATCATAATTACACAGAACTAAAAACATAGTTTTTAAATAAAATCACATCTGGATCTCTTTAGCAATATTGTAACTAAGTACTTCCATTTTTTTTTTGCTAAAAAGCTTTTATCTTCATATTACTGAGAAAACAAAATTATTTTCAGAATAAAATATTCAAATACTGGAAAATCTCATCAATTCGAAATAGAACAGAGGGCAGTCAAAATTGATTAAAATGTTGAACTAGACTATTTTTTTAAATCAGTTACATTATTTTCTAATACTTACAGAAAGTCAAATTAGGCTACAGAAGTATTTCCTAGCAAAAGTGTTAAACTAATTAACAGAGACAAATAAAAAACATATTCCACATTGGAACCCTGGGTAGAGTACTAAGTGGTACAATATGAGCAAGCCCTGTCACCTGCAGCTAGGGACCCCTAGGCGTTAGAAGGAAAGCTCTGTTCAAATGAGTAAACAGTGATCACATCTCTAAAATGGTGACTGAGGTAGCTCCCCTTTTAAATCACTCAAAAAAGAAAAAAAGGTTGTATACTCACCAAGGGTACTGTTTCCCAAACTGAAGGTGCAGTGCCTGCAATATTTTGTCTTGAGTGTCAGCATCCCGGACATGAAGGACGTTTTCCCCTAGGCAAATCCAGTGACACATTACAATGATTTGGAAGTGGGAATATCCAAAGAACAAAGAAGGCAGCAGTACATTATGCTCATAATTACTCCTGAAACCCAGCACACTTCAAATAAGTCTTCTTTTATTAGGGAGACGTCAACCTTTCTATTTTATACCTTTATACCTTTTAAAGCATTCTCGATAAGATTTCAATGTTTCTGTATTTTGCTGTTATTTTTTTTGAGACAGAGTCTCACTCCCTTGCCCAGAGTAGAATGCCATGGCATCAGCCTAGCTCACAGCAACCTCAAACTCCTGGACTCAAGCGATCCTCCTGCCTCAGCCTCCTGAGTAGCTGGGACTACAGGTGTACACCACTACGCCTGGCTAATTTTTTATATTTTTAGTTGCTGGGCCAAATTTCTTTCTATTTTTTAGTAGAGACAGGGTCTCATTTTTGCTCAGGCTGGTCTCGAACTCCTGAGCTCAAGCAATCCTCCTGCCTCAGCCTCCCAGAGTGCTAGGATTACAGGTGTGAGCCACTGCGCCCAGCCAGATTTCCATGTTTGTTTATTGAAATAAATAAGGTGGATTAATCTAGCATCGACTTGCCACCTGCCTAGTCATCTCTCAGGTCCACTCTCTTTCAACCTGCCCGGCCTTCCATCTACTCAGCCAGTCGTTCACTCAGCTGGTCAGGCAGTCACTTTCCACACATTTCCTGACCAATGTCGGGGAGTAAATATGTGAAACTGGCCATGTTTTTCAACAGGCATGGCTAAGAAGAAAAGAGCAGCAGACAGTGGTGGCTGGAGAGTGGTAGTTTTGTTTTTAAGATGTGAGAGGCCTCGGCATGTTCAAACGAGGAGGTTAAACACACACAGCGGAGAAAGGAGGAGTAATGGATAGGCTCCTGAGAAGGCAGGAGGCTGGGGATTGAGAACACAGGCAGAAGGATGAGCAGAGGACATACCAAAGAGACACCTACACCTATACCCCACACCCTGCTGTAAAGAAGGTAAGAAGGAAAGGATGAATGGGCATGAATGTTTTTATAAGTTTATTTAAGTGTGGTGGCAGAAAGTACAGAGAGAGGCCATGTTGCCACATTCAGTGTTCCTTTCTCCTTTTACATCTTAAATGAACTCTCAGCAGTGTCACAACACCACCTCCTTGAAACACTTTATTCTCTGGGATTTAATGATATTACACTCTCCTGGTTTTCCTCCAACCTCACTAGCAGTTCCTCTTCAGTCTTCCTTGCTGATCCTTCCCTCTTCACCAGAACTCTAAATGCTGAAGGGCTCCAGAGATTGGTCCTATACTCCCTTCTCTGCCTATTTATAAGTTGTCCCTAGGTAATCTGATTTAGTCCCTGGGTTTTAAATACCATTTATGGCAGAGTGCTATTATCCTCAATATCCCTTCTTTACACTAGCAACAGAATTTTTAGCTGGGCATCTGATCACCCAGCCAAAGGCTATACCCTTAAGGTTGGTTTGCAGCTTGATGAGGCCATGTGACTAAGTTCCGATGGATGTGAGAAGAAAATTTGCAACTTCTAGGTCATGCCTTTAAAGGGAAGGGCATCCTCCCCTTTCCTCCTTCCCAAAGGCTAAAATATGGGCTTGACAGCAAGAGCTGGAGCAACCATCAAGCAGACCGTCTGATGACCGTGGAGCTGCCATACCAGTGAAAAAGAAAGAAAATATTATTTAAGTCACTAGTATTTTGGGTCTCTCTTTTACAGCAGCTGAACTGATAACTAACTCTATACCATCTACATGCCAATGACTGTCAAATTTATATCTCCAACTCTAACTCTTCCTGGAACTATCTAGCTGCTTACTAGCCAGCTCTCCTTTGATATCTAATAGGCATCTCAACCTTAACATGGTCATAAGAGAACTCTTAATTCCATCCCCTCCCAAATCTGTACCTCCCTTGGTGTTCCCAATACCAGGAAAGAACACACTGCTCAATCCAAAAATCTAGGCTTTATTATTGATTCCTTTCTTCCTTTCATCTCTCACATTCTAGCAAGTACTATAACAAATCCCATCAGCAAGTACTTGCATTAGCAAGTATTGCAACAAACCGCAAATCTAACTTTTCTCTATCTATAATACTATCACTTAGTCCAAGCCACTATCATCTCACATCTGAACTGAAAAAGCCCCTTAACTGGTTTCCCTGCTTCCACCCTTGCCCTACCACATTCCACTCTCCTTATTAGCATCCACAGCAATCTTTCCACAATGCAAGTCATATCGTGGCATTTTCTCCATAAATGGCCTCCCATCATACTTAGAAAAAATTCCAGCCTGCTCGGCGGGCCTCTCTCAGTGCTGGACGCTGGGGCACAGCACTGCTGCTCCTGCTTGGCTCAGTTTCCCGCTCCTGACCAGTCCGCCTGTCTGCCGAGGTGCAGCCCGCAGGGGCAGCCCACAGCACGAAGCCCAGTGCAGACCCCCATTGCGACGTGGCAGAGTGGGCCCGGGGCTGCAGGAGGAGAGCCTGCAGGCATCCTGGGTAGAACTGCACTTTAGCAACAGTGGGAACGGGAGCAGAGTTCCAGCCTCAGTTTCTATTTATAATGGTGACATGAAGAAAATACTGCTGGACGTCCAGCATGAGTCTGGACCGAGAAGTTTCAAGAGTTCTCACTGTGACAGCCCACCTCCCTCACAGACACAAGATATTAATTGAGCTTCCGAAACAGATACCCGTAGCATTGGAGGAAAAAACAGCTCTCAGTCTGAGGAAGATTATATTGAGAGAAGGAAAGAAGTTGAGAGCATCTTGAAGAAAAACTCAGATTGGATATGGGATTGGTCAAGTCAGCCAGAAAATATTCTCCCCAAGGAGGTCCTCTTTAAACACTTGAAGCACAGCTACTCCCAGCACGAGGAACACGAGTGTTTATGAAGAAAGGAGGCATATTCTCAGCAGAATTCCTAAAGGTTTTTCTTCTGTTTCTGCTGCTCTCTCATCTGCTGGTCATTAGATTGGGGATTTGAACTGGAAGGCATCTGACAACTTCCACCAGCAACTTTTGATGAAGAACTGGAATCCGACTTTGTTCATACAGCAGAGATTTATATCTGAGCTTGCCACACAGCTGACTGAAGAGCTATTATTATGATCCTTGGATGGCTGCATAGCTTGTGTTTATTTGTTCTATAAATGCTGTGTTTCTTTTACTAAAATGAAAGAATAGACACTAAAACCATGCTGACCTATAAGCATACCTATGGGATCAATTTATAAGCAAGTCAGACTGATTAATATCTACTGTATCAATTTGGTAGTGAATTTTCTTTGGATATTAGATATAATATCTAAATATAAATAATTTTAATATACTAGTCTTGATATATGTAGTATTTTAAAAATTACCTGCAATCTTAATTCAGTTAAAACACTTTCTATTTCAAAAGAATGGATAACATTGATATTAAAATTACTACTTTAAAGGGCTTGTCTAAAACAAATATTATGGCCTTATATTTAAACTATTGTAGAAAATATTGTGTTTAAGTGGATGCAAGCTGTCTAGTAAATGCTACACATAACTATGCTAATTGATCCTAAGCAATGAATAGAAATCAAAGTACAGCTACAGACTTCACTGGACAGTTGATGCTCTAACCTGTTCTTGCTTTCGCAGTGCAAGGACTTCAGCTTCCGACTGTTAGGTGATCACCTTGGGGCGTCAGTTTTCTGTCAAAGGCACCTACTCAGTCTCTTACTCTTCATCACTCTGGGTTGCCAATTTAATCCTATCATTTGTGCTCAGCTTTTGTGTGCTCCTAAAGTCAGTTTTATTGAAAGTAAATCTGTGTCTACTTTAAAAGTCTGGAAAATGAAAAATAAATAAATAAATCTTTGCCAAATCCTTCAGGAAAAAAAAATTCCAAATGATTTACCCTGGCTTACATGAGTCTGTCCCCTTTTCTAAAACCATTTGCATCGCTCTGCTTCTTGCTTGCTACTCTACAGCCATGCTGGCCCTTCTGTTTCTCAAATATACCAAGCTTGTTCCCGTCATAGGGCCTTCACACTGGCTGTTCCCTCTGCTTCTCTCAGATCCTCACATAGCTGACTCCTTGTCAATCAGATCTCAGCTTAAGTCTCGCCTCCTCAAAGAGGCCTTCTTTTACCCAACCTCATGTAGCCCATCACGTTACATTGTGTTGTAGTCTGCACAGCATATAGATATCCTAGTTTTGTTTTGCTTTTTTTTTTTTTTTTTGGTCTATCATCTATCTCCCCTCTCACCAGAATGTAAGTTACAGGACAGCTAAGCCCTTGTTAGTCTAGTTTATCACCAAATCCCAGTGCCTAGCACATGGTAAGTGCTTATTAAATATGTTCTTAATGAATGAATTAATGAATTTGAAAGAATTTCCATCTGATGGCTTCTATTTTCTCTATGAAATTAGGAGCAAAGTAATATGCTGGGAATGAAAGGGGAAGAAGATCTAAAGAGAATAGAAAGTTAGGTAGCAATTATGAAGAATGGGAGAAAGAGCAGAGCTGGAACTAATCTCCCTGGTTCTAAGTCCAGTTCTTTTTCCATTAATGACATATATTTTTCCATTAGTTACAGCTTCCATTAGCTTCAATACAGCTTTCATTATCTTCCATTGCATGTAGATGGTATTAGAACTTGAACTAACGTTAACAACAGGACCTAGCTCAGTTAGCAAATTCATTAATAATACTTTAACTTACACTTAGTTATTAAGGGATACCTTACTTATAATTGCCATACTCTACTTTTTTAACAACTTGTAACATGTAATAGAATCGCCATATTCTGAAGTACTGACTGGAGAGACTGTATTCCAGGCTCAGAAAATGAACGACTAGCATTCATATACTTATGACACATTCAACCACATTGTCTCTTAAACACAGCCATCAAAGACTATAATTAATTAAAAACCACTTAGCGTTAATTGATATCACAAGACAATAAAAATGTAAGCAGACCTCTAAAAAATATGGTAATCACTGTGTGCTATTTATATTTATAGATTTTAGCTACAATTGGTCATTATTAACCTCATTTGCTCACTTGTTCACAAAAATATATGCTCAGCACTGATATATGCATACCTTATAATAACTTATACATATGTATAAAGTCTAGTGAATTGAAATATAAGCAAAGGTAAATACCTGTTTCTCTTCCAATCTGACGCGTTCCCAGGTTGATCACAGGTGTTCCAAAAGCTCCAACCTCTCGTACCCCACAGCTGCTGTTCCCAATCATACAACCAGCATGGGCGACCAACTGTATAAATTGGTCAAATGGGACGTGTTTAACCGCACGAAAATTGGGATGATGCTCAATGCCCTTCTTCCGCATGACTCGGACCATCTCTTTGCTCCCTGTGAAAATGAAAAGAAACAATTGTTAAATGGTTTATGAGATAAAGAAACCATTTTCATTGGCAGGTATAGTCCCACTTAAAGAAATCTCCCTATAAAACTCACACCAGTTGTTAAGGAAATAGTAATTATAATTACTGATCTTTTCATGAATGCTGAGTATCTAAAATGCCTGGCCAGCTCTCTGCTTCAACTCATCTAAGGAATTCTAACAGCAGCAGTTGGCACTTTTCAAACATAACTTAACAAATACCTTTTATTAATTCCCTGGTTAAAAAAAAAAAACAAAAAAACACCTTTACTTTACACAACAATTAAGAGGCTAAAAACAGGCCAACAGTCTGTACCTCTTAAGCTGGGAGTTCCTGAATGGAAAGCTCAGGCTCCACACACCAAGCTGATCCAAGAGCCTCTGCCCAACTCTGCTCGCTTTTACACTTGTTATAGCTCAGCTGGATAGTATTCCCATTTAAGTGGACTAAACTCCAAGAAAATACATATCGGTTCTGATACTGTGACTTTTATTTTATTTTAAATTCATGACTTAACAAAATTTAAAGATGTATGGGGGGAGGCAATATTTAATGCCCCCTGCTTGCCTCTTTACTTACCTTCTCCTAACTGCCCCATACCAAGGGAGGAAAAGTTACTAATCTGATTGGTTAAAAGGTGGAAGAATGACCACACCATGCTCACCATTAGCAGAAGCCATTGATTTAGCAGAAGCTATGCATGCATCTGTTCTCAATTTTTTTATATGGCAAGGTGGGTAAACGGACTTAGGGTTCAACTCCCTGGGGAAGGCCTGGCCACTCCTCTCCCATTATAGACTTGTCAGAGCTTGCCAGTCATCACCACTAATTACTGTAAAGGTTGAGTATCCCTTATACAAAATGAGTGGGACCAGAAATATTTCAAATTTTAGATTTTTTCAGATTTTTGAAGTATTTGTATTACACTTACCAGGTCAACATTCCTAATCTGAAAATCCCAAATCCAAAATGTTTCAGTGAGCATTTCCTTTGAGCATCATGTTGGCACTCAAAGAGTTTCAGATTTTGGAGCATTTCAGATTTCAGATTTTTAGATTAGGGATACTCAAACTGTAAATCATGGTACATTAGAAGGTACTACCATTCCAAGATTCAGTTGAAGGCTCTTCATTGGCCTTAAACGAAAGAATCCAGTTTTCCAGAGAGTCCAATACTGGAGAACTGGGCACTAAGCCAGGAAATGATAAAATAATGCCTGGATTCTTATTTCCCTGATGTTCCCTGTGTGTATCTTATCAAAAGCCCCAAGGAGAGCAGAAGTGAGTGGCAGGCATGATTTAGATATTCCTGGGACCCTTTATTTTCATAGAGGAAAAATAATTCTAAAGTGTATATAATCTAAAATGTTTGTATATTACCAACAGAATATATCATTGACAATGAATATTGAATAAGAGAGATATATAATTATATCACAAATATTTATATAAAACTTAAAGGATTAGAAAATTAGTATTAAGGTTTTTGAATGCCTCCAGCCTCTGGAAGTCCAATGCGCTATCCATTACACCACGGAGCCACCTAGGTTTTTGAAATATTGATGTATTACATGGACAAAATCTGGGTGGGGTATTCTTAAATTTTTTTTTCAACCAACACCCTACTTTGTTTCCGCTAAGAGAAAAGATTAATCAAGGGACACTAAGAGAGGGATTCTTTCAGAGTAAGATGGTGACATCTTGACATTGCAGAGAAACGGTCCTGCCTCCTTTACCAAAAAATGCCTAAGAGCTCAGCAATGAGTGGTGTCAGCTAACAATAACCAGTGTTTGGGTGGGGCGCAGTGGCTCATGCCTGTAATTCTAGCACTCTCGGAGGCTGAGGCGGGCAGATCGCTTGAGCTCAGGAGTTCGAGACCAGCCTGAGCAAGAGCAAGACCCTGTTTCTACTAAAAAAAATAGAAAGAAATTAGCTGGACAACTAAAACTATATAGAAAAAATTAGCCAGGCATGGTGGTGCATGCCTGTAGTCCCAGCTACTCGGGAGGCTGAGGCAGTAGAATTTGCTTGAGCCCAGGAGTTTGAGATTGCTGTGAGCTAGACTGACACCACGGTACTCCAGCCCGGGCAACAGAGTGAGACTTTGTCTCGAAATAAATAAATAAATAAATAACCAGTGTTTTAAAAGTCCTCAGTGTTAGGCCTTGCTCTGACATTTCTCATGTATATCTCATGTTCCCATTAACCTGCCTAAGGTCTCACTAGCACCAAAGCCTACAGTACCATCCACCAGTGGGTGATCAACCAGGGCAGGCTTGAGGATCAACTGGTTGGGGACTCCAGATCTAAACTGCTTAAGCTCAAGGTTATTTTAAGATATAGCTAACATAAATAAGACAGCAACCTCAAACTCCTGGGCTCAAGCAATCCTTCTGCCTCAGCCTCCCAAGTAGCTGGGACTACAGGCATGTGCCACCATGCCCGGCTAATTTTTTATATATATTTTTATTTGTCCAGACAATTTCTTTCTATTTTTTAGTAGAGACGGGGTCTCACTCTTGTTCAGGCTGGTCTCGGACTCCTGACCTCGAACGATCCTCCCGCCTCGGCCTCCTAAAGTGCTAGGATTACAGGAGTGAGTAAGTTTCTACTAGACTTGACAAAACGCTACAAACTCTGAGCTACAGCAAAACCAGTAATCCTTTGAAAATTGGAATGCATTTCAGAATATAGTGGTCATCGAAGATAAGAAGAGCAAGACAGGAAGGCAGTCAAAAGAATAGATAATTGAAATGTAAAATTTGAAAAGGCAGTGGCATAGTTTCATTTTCAAGTTCAATTACCTGCATCAATATTTGGAAATAGAACTAGGGTCCGCTTGTTAAATGAGATAAGTGCATCCAATGTTAACTCAAACATTTTTATGGAATGCTTAATGTCAGTGGTCACAGGGTGCTGCAGTGCAACAATGTAATCTTTAGATTTTACATCATCACCTGTTTAAAGAAAATCAAACCACGTTACTTCATTAACTTAAGAATCTCAAAAGAGAGAGAAGCAAATTCTAAAAGCAAGGCCCTAGAGTTTGTGCTTTCAAAAATTCTAAGGTAAAAATAGTTTGTCACATTCTAAACAAGCATCCAAATTAAGATCAAATGATAAGAACTTATAGCAACAAGTCCAAGCATTCAGCAAACTTACCATTTTACAAAGATGCTTGCCACAACAAATATAACTTTAAATAGCAGGTACTAGAGATTCACTGTTTTAAAATCCAAAATATTCCAAAGCACTAGAAAAATGTGAAGCTTCCCAATTTCTAATGTTTCTAAGGAATACTCAGCAATATTAATGAATAATAATATGCTGCAAACCAGGGCATTTAGAGATTGAATGAGCATTAAACATATTTCATGTAACGCACAGGAGTTTCCCCATACCATCACCTACCTGATTCAACAAGGGCCAAGTGTTTCTAACTCTGTTCAAAGGACTAGAAAGGTTTCACTCACCCCGAGGCTGGTAGCCCAGTGACAGTTCCTTAGCAAAAATTTAAAGTGTAAAAAGTCTGGATTGACAATGCTAAACCAAATAACACAAGACATTTATCAACAGGACCTATATTATCCTATAAAACTGAAAATGAGCTCCACTCACTTATTTTTAATGAAAGGATATCTTTTTCTGGGATATTAATTTAATTTAATTTTTTTTTTTTTGAGACAGAGTCTCTGTAGCCCTGGGTAGAATGTAGTGGCACCATTGTAGCTCACAGCAACCTCAAACTCCTGGGCTCAAGAAATCCGCTTGCCTCAGCCTCCAAGCAGCTGGGACTACAGGTGTGTGCCACAATAAGCAGCTAAATTTTCTATTTTTTATACAGACAGGATCTCGCTCAGGCTGGTCTCAAACTCCTGTGCTCAAGCAATCCTCCCACCTCGGCCTCCCAGAGTGCTAGGATTAGAGGCATGAGCCACCACACCCGGCCTGTGATATTAATTTTAATGATCAATTTTATCATTAAATATATAGTTTATCATTAACTTTCAAATTCAACAAGCAGCAGTTATTTTTTCTGATTTAATGGTGACAGGATTTTTACTAAGTTAGAATCTTTAGTAGTATTTGATTTAAAATACCATATTGGCTCTAAAATTTTATTTTAAAAAAGTATTAGGTCCCATATTAGATTTTAAACTGGAAGGGGAGGGGGATTTAATTATTAAATTTTTGGAGTTGAGGAAAAGGGGAAAAAATATTAAATTTTTGTACAAAGTAGGAAAAAGACCTGAAGGCTTAAAAGAATCTATCAGAAACTTGACAAAACATTAAAACATGAGAGGAAAACATCCTCTTACATTACAGTTAACAGAAGTCTAGAAAGATAAGATCAACATAAATAATCTGCTAGATACAGATGAGGGCCATTAGAAAGAAACTATTTCAAAGAGAATTAAAAACTTAGAGGACGTAGTAGCAATAAAAGAAGTGCTTTCACTACTGTAAAGGATTTGGCAATACTATGTATATGCTGCAAACTGACCACAGGTACAAGTCTGTTCTGCTATAATGCATGTTTCTACAATATGAATTAGCTCATCCGTGACTGGTAAAGAGAGAAATGATGTCAGCCTTTAATATAGCATTAACAGTTGCATTATTCCTACATGATTCCTCACAGCAGAATGCAAAGAACCCTAATGTAAATGTAGAAATAGTCTCACAACGAGGCCCTTCACCTGCATTCTTTGTCTTGGTTCTGTTTGCCCTTGTACTCCATCTTGAAAACACTTATAGGACAAGACTCTCTGGTCTTTGGGCATTTTGTGGGCAATTTTTCTTTGAAAGTGAGGATGTTATGGAGCTTCTACAGTCCCATGCAGAGGATTGTTCTATATAACTTACTGCTATAACCTATTGCTAAAGGTCAAGCAGAAAGTGAAGAGGAAGAAAAATCCCAGCATTTTCCCCATGAAAGCTTTCCAGTTCTCATTTATCTTCTTCTTTAAGTCTGATTAAGGAACACCTGTAGTGCATAGAAAATACCATACAACGCAGACTGCTGTGGGGTTGTGCTTTGTAACTTAAGGTTCTATATGGAACCATTTAAGTTGTTTCTTTATGAAAAGATGGCAAAACAGCAAAAACTAGATGACTTTTTTTAAACCAGTGAAAAAGAAAACACAGGACAATGAGCCAGAGCTACCCTGGCAATAATACATTTGTGCAAAGCCTGCACCTGCTTCTCAACCTGCAACTTTTGACATTCTGTCTGCCGTTGTATCTATAACTCAGCAGCCTCAGCCCTTTATACAACCAACCCCATTAAGGCACCAGCATTTTCTTTTTTTTTTTTTTTTGAGACAGAGTCTCACTCTCTTGCCTGGAGCGAGTGCCGTGGCGTCAGCCTAGCTCACAGCAACCTCAAACTCCTGGACTCAAGCAATCCTACTGTCTCAGCCTCCCAAGTAGCTGGGACTA
>CAUYSK010059134.1:0-16663 GCA_963575035.1 Avahi laniger | reverse complement strand
AGGGATTAGGGGGATGGGGAGGGGCAAATCTACAACTAAAGGACACGGGGAGCACTAAAGGGAGGGAAGGGCGTGCCTTTAACCCGCATTTGGGTGAGGTAAAGACATAAAGTGTAACTAGAATGTTTGTACCCTCACAATACCTTGGAATAAAAAAAAAAAAAAGCATCTAGGATGGAGAGGAAGAAATAGAACTCTCTTTACTCACAGATAAAATGATTAGAAATGTGGAAAAGTCTAAGAATTCTACTGAAAGCTATTACTACTAATAAGTTGTTAGGTAAGGCTGCAGGATATAAAATAGATTGATAATAAGCAACTGTATTTCTTTCTTTATTTTATTTATTTGTTTATTTTTTAGGCTACTCAAGTAAAGAAATGGGAGTAGAGAAGGAACAAAGAAATTTATAACTGGTTATGATTAATTAGTTGTAAACAGTACTGCACTTGGACCAGACTATATTTCCATACACTAGCAAAGAATGATCAGAACTTAAATTTTTAAAATATCATTTATAATAGCCTAAAATATATGAAATACTTAGGGATAAATTTGATGAAAGATGCAAATGATGTGTACACTGAAAATTATAAAACATTGCTGAGAGAAACTAAGGAAGACCTAAATAAATGGAGAGAGATAGCATTTTTATGGATTAGAAGAGTCAATATTTTTATATGTCAATTCTTTCTGAATAATCTACAGATTCAACACAATTTCAATCAAAATACTAGCAAGGATTTTTTGTAGAAATTGACAAGCTGATTGTAAAATTTACATGGAAATGCACAGGACCTAGCAAAGCCAAAAAAAACTATGAAAAGAAGAACTAAGTTAGAGGACTTAATACTACTGGATTTTAAGATTTTATGATAAAGCTAAGGTAATTGTGTAGGATATTGGTGTAAAGACAGACAAAAGAACAATGGAACACAATGAAGTCCAGATATAGATCTATGCATATATGATCAACTAATTTTTGACAAAGATGCAAAAACAATTCAGTGGAAAAAGGATAGTCATTTCAACAAACAGTGCTGGAACTACTGGATATCCATCAGTCCTCCACTGCCCCCCTCAAAAATGAACTTCAGTTCATATGTATCCTATATACAAAATTTAACTCAAATGGATCATAGATCATGGATCATGTAAGGTATAATACTTATAGATCATATAAGCTATAACAGTTATATCTTATATCATATAAGCTATAATACTTATAGAAGAAACACAGGAGAAAATAGTGACTTTGGGTTAGGCAATATTTCTTACATATAACCCAAAAGTATGATACATAAAAGAAAAAATATTTAAATTAGACTTCAAAATTAAAAACTTCTACTCTCCTAAAGATAATTGAAAATGATAGTGGGCATGCTTATATAAAAATATCATATGTACCCCATAAATATATACAACTATTATGTAAAAGGCGAAAGATTTATATGATCTGAAGAGAAACCAGAGTATACAATTATTATGTATCCATAAAAATAAAAAATAAAAAACTATTTAAAAATCATAGTTAAAAATTAAACCCGAGGTACACAGAAGTATTATTACTATATAATTATAAGCTATTCATCTAATAGTGGAATTAAGAGTTATAAAACATGCTGACGATATGATCTTATATCTAGAAAACCCCAAAGACTCCACCAAAAGACTCCTGGAATTAATAAATAAATTCAGCAAAGTCTCAGGTTGCAAAATCAATGTACACAAATCAGTAGCATTCCTATACACCAGTAACAGTCAAGCTGAGAGTCAAATGAAAGACTCAATACCATTCACAATAGCTACAAAGAAAATAAAATACCTAGGAATATACTTAACCAAGGAAGTGAAAGATCTTTATAAAGAGAACTATGAAACACTGAGGAAAGAAATCACAGATGACCCAAACAAATGGAAAAATATATCATGCTCATGGTTTGGTAGAATCAACATTGTTTAAATGTCCATACTACCCAAGTTGATTTACAGATTCAATGCAATCCCTATCAAAATACCAATGTCATATTTCACAGAACTAGAAAAAATATTTCTACATTTCATTTGGAACCAGCAAAGAGCCCAAATAGCCAAAGCAGTCTGAAGCAAAAAGAACAGATCTGGCGGCATCATGTTACCAGACTTCAAACTATACTACAAGGCTATAGTAACCAAAACAGCATGGTACTGGTACAAAATTAGAGACATAGACCAATGGAACAGAACAGACAACCCAGAAATAAAACCATTCACATACAGCCAACTGATCTTTGACAAAGCAGACAACAATACACACTGGGGAAAAGAAGCCCTATTCAATAAATGGTGCTGGGAAAATTGGATAGCCACATGTGGAAGAATGAAG
Source organism: Avahi laniger (assembly GCA_963575035.1). Taxonomy (NCBI): domain Eukaryota; kingdom Metazoa; phylum Chordata; class Mammalia; order Primates; family Indriidae; genus Avahi; species Avahi laniger. Next base: position 14,300 of record CAUYSK010059134.1, on the reverse strand, counting down.
AGAAGATCCATATTTCTCACCATTCAAAAAAACTAATTCAAGATGAATAAAAGACTTAAATGTAAGGCATGAAACCATAAGAATTCTAGAAGAAAATATTGAAAAAACTCTTCTAGATAACAGTCTAGGCAAAGAATTTATGAAGAAGACCCCAATGGCAATCACAGTAACAACAAGAATAAACAAACGGGACTTGATTAAATTAAAAAGCTTCTGAACAGCCAAGGAAATAATCAACAGAGCAAACAGACAACCTACAGAATGGGAGAAAATATTCACAAGTTATACATCTGATAAAGGGCTAATAACCAGAATCTACAAAGAACTCAAGCAAATTAGCAAGGAAAAAACAAACAACACCATTAAAAAGTGGGCAAAAGACATGAACAGAAGCTTTTCAAAAGAAGACAGACAAATGGCCAATAAACATATGAAAAAATGCTCAATGTCACTAATTATCAGGGAAATGCAAATTAAAACCACAATGAGATATCACCTTACTCCAGTCAGAATGGCCTATATTAAAAAGTCCAAAAACAATAGACACTGGCATGGATGCGGAGAGAAAATAATGCTTATACACTGTTGGTGGGACTGCAAATTAGTACAATCTTCATGGAAAACAGTATGGAGATTTCTCAAAGAACTAAAAGTAGACCTACCATTTGATCTAGCAACCCCACTACTGGGGAAAGTCAGTCCTTTTCCCAAAGGAAAAGCCAGTCATTTTATCAAAAAGACTCCTGCACTCGAATGTTTACTGCAGCACAATTTACAATCACAAAGATGTGGAATCAACCCAAGTGCCCATCAATTCATGAGTGGATTAACAAAATGTGGTATATGTATACTATGGAATACTACTCAGCCATGAAGAAGGATGAATTAAGGCCTTTTGCAACAATTTGATGGAACTGAAGACCATTATCCTAAGTGAAATTTCTAAAGAATGGAAAACAAACACCATATGTACTTGCTATTAAATTAGAGCTAACTGATGAGTACACATGTACACAGAGGAAAGTATTAATTAAAACTCAGTAGAAATCCAGCAGGGGGGAGAAGGGAGGAGGGGATGGGTGAAAATCTACCTAACGGATACAATGAACATTATCTGGGTGATAGGCACACTTATAACCCTGACTCAAGCATAACAACATCAATACATGTAACCAAAAACATCTGTACCCCCATAATATTTTGAAATTGAAAAAAGAGTGAATTTCCCAAAAAGTAAAATAAAATAGTTATAAAACATTTTCTGAGCAGGGAAATGCTATCTAATATTTATTATTGTGAATTATCACGAGATACTAACAAATATTACTTCTGAATTATAAGCAACAATAAAATAAATTTGTTTTCTCAATAAGCTGTAATTCTACCACTCAATACAAAATGTGCACTGTAGAATATGTTGGAAATAAATTACTTTGTTACAAAAAGAAAGAAAGAAAATAATAGTGAGAATAAAAGACAAGCCACAGACTGGGAGAAAAATCTTTGCAGATCAGGAAGATTGCTTGAGCCTAGGAGTTTAAGGTTGCATGAGTGACTTGTGCTGTGATGATGCCACTGCACTCTAGCCAGGGCGACAGAGCAAGACTGTTGTCAGAAAAAAAAAAAAAAAGACTAATCATACCAAGTGTTGAACAAGGATATGGAGGCACTGGAACTCCTTATACACTGTTGGTGGCAATGTAAAATGGTAAAACCACTTTGGAAAACATTTTGGCAGTTTCTTAAAAAGGTAAGCATGTATCTATCATATGATCCAGTCATTCTATTAATAGTTCTAAGCACAACGACCCCATGACAAATGACCATATTGCCCTATGCCAATACAAAAAGTGTACACAAATGTTGATAGCAGCTTTATTTCTAATAGCCAAAAACTAGGAAATAATCCAAATAGCCATCAAGAGGTGGATGTTAAAAAATTGTGAAAAAATATAAGCACTATTGAAAGCAGCAGGAGAGTTTTTTGTCAAATCATTTCTTCTTCAGAGCAGACAGATATTGGAACCTCTGTGGTAATATAACAAATTCTCTTCATAAGATTTCAGAGAATAGGCATGGCGAGCCAGTCATGACAGGGTTTGAGAATTGAATTCTCCAATGGAGACCAAATCTTGTTTAGAGACTCAAAGGAAGAGCTGTGCTCCGAACTGAGTGATAGTCAGTCAGTTAGTGGGGGTAGCAGCACAAAGCAGACCCTCTCAAGACCCAAGAAGACAGCGCTGAAATGTAAGGTTAAATGAGATTGCTCAGCAGCAATCCCAAAACAGAAAAAACAGAGGTGACAGAGAGAAGAAATAATTCAGTGGGAACTGAAATTACTCATTCTTAGCTTTGTCCACTTGACTTTATTAAATGAAAAGATGATGTTGGGCATGTACAGAGTTGTATTCAAGTACAGACTGACTGTCTTTCCAATGGCGATCAGGGGCACATCAGTATTTAGAGGAAATTAAGTAAAACAGCAGTGTTTGTTTCAGTGACTGTTTGACAGGAACTAAGCTCAGGCAGTTGGCCTCACATGTATAAATTTTATAGCCATCATATCAGATTGCTCAGTTACTGTTGGAGGCTGGACTTATCCTATATGTTGGCAGCCTGTTTTAAGATTCAGGTTAGGTAACAATGAAGTTTTGGGGTCTGTTGAGATACTGTACTTTAGTATAGCTGACTATTTAGGCTTTCTGGTGTTTATGTGTACATGAGGAGCTAATCGGAAAGAAAAAAAACAATATATTATAATTTTGAGCTACTGTGCTGTGTTTTTTACCTTATTTTTTTAAAAAGGCATTTATGCAAAAATTTAAAATGTAAATGTTAAATTATCCTTAAAGGCAACATTGGTAATATTGCTAGATGGTTGTTGCACAACATCGTAAATACACTAAATGCCACTGAATTGTATACATTACAATGGCTAACTGTATATAAATTCCACTTCTATTTTTAAAAAAAATTGCTAAAATCAAAACAAAACATTGTAAAATTGTGGTATATCCATATATTCCACTATATGGAGACTATATGGAATACTACTTAGCAATTAAAAGGAATGAATCATTGACACATGTGACAGTGGATAAATCTCAAAATAATTATGCTGAGTGAAAGAAGTCAGACTAACAAGTATATATTGCATGATTTAAATTTTTATAAAATTCTAGAAAATACAAACAAATCTATACTGACAGAGAGATCAGTGGATACATGGGACTTGGGTTGGCAGAGGCAGAAGAGAGGGATGATGCATTAGGAAGCTTTTGAGAGTGAAAGTAGTTCACTATTTTGATTGTGTTAAGGGTTTCACAGGTGTACACATATGTCAAAACTTATCAAATTGTACATTCTATATAGGTGCAGGGTATTATATATCAATTATACTGCCATATAGCTTTAGAAAATAAATGATTAATACTACAAAAAGTTAATGGATAGATTAAACAGCAGTTTGGACATAGGTGAAGGGAGAATTAATGAAATGGAAGTAATCAGAAGAAATTACCTAAATTGTAACACAGAGAGATACAGAGAAATAAAATATGATAGAGAATTTAAGAGATTTAGAGAATACAATCACAGTGTCTAATATGAATCTGCTAAGAATTCTAGGAGGAAATAACAGAGGATGAAGCAATACTCAAAGGGACAATGTTTTTCAATTTTTCAATATATATCAAAGATAAGAATAAGCAGCCAAGGACCATTTCAAATAATAACTCCTAGTTCTACAGAAGCTACTAAACTAAATAAACAAATAAATTGGTTGGCCTCACCATAGTCAAGGATTAGAGTTTGATGCCACCTCTCCCACAGAATACCAGCTCTGATTCTTGATTCTGTTGATCCAAAGATAAAACCCTGGACGACTGGATGCAGTAACAGAAGCAGTACTTAGACAGAACCTTGCTAATCGAAGAGTGGTCCAAGGACAAGCAGCATTGAAATTAATTTAAAGCCTGTCAGGAAAGCAGAATCTTGGGCCCCACACTTCAGATTAAGTCAGAATATGAACTTTAATAAGATCTCCAGGTGATTCCTAGCCTATGCACATTAAATTTTGAAAACCTCTACTTAAGAAGACCATAGCAGTCTTCTGAGCAGGGAATCTTACTGATCTTATAGAAAGCCAGCATATTTTTCATTAAAAATAATATGCTTAATACTGCTTAAGTGAAAAATGGTTGGAATATTATTTTTGCTTTCAAGAAAGATATAAGGCCAGGCGTGCTAGCTCATGCCTGTTATACTAACACTTTGGGAGGCTGAGGCAGGAGGATCGCTTGAGGCCAGGAGTTTGTGACCAGCCTGAGCAATGTAGTGAGATCCCCATCTCTACATTAAAATAAAAAAAAAAAGTTAGCCAGGCTAGGTGGCGCATGCCTGTAGCTACTTGGGAGCTGAGGTAGGAGGACTGCTTGAGACCAGAAGTTTGAGGTTGCAGTGAGCTATGATGACACCATTGCACAGTAGCCCAGGCAACAGTGTGAGACTCTGCCTCAAAACAAACAAAAAAAGAAAAAAAAAGAAAGGCATCAATGGGAAAGTTAATCCACATTGGTACAGAAGAGTGGTTAAATACTAGGACTGGGACCTAATCCTTTAGTAGCCAGACAGGAGTTTGGGAGATAAGACTTGTGCTTTTAAACAGAGACTGTATAATAGGTTCCCAAATAGGCATGTAAATTCCTTACACAGGAATATGTCCACTGAGAGCATATATTCAGAGAAAGGTAACAGAAAAAGGCAGTCAAACACATATTTCCTCTCCAATATAGTAGCCCTGTTACATAGTAAATCCAGCTAAATGCTCTGAAGAATTTGTGTGGTGCATGTATGTGCACGTGTATGTAACAGAGAGATGATATAACGGTCGCTGATAAAATCTGAATGTTGCATTTTGTGGACACTTCTCCAGTTAAGATTACTTCCTGAAAGTAGACAGATAAGACAAGAGGAATGAAGCTTACTTTCAATCACCGGTCAGTAAATTATGGTCTTTGGGTCAAAACTGGCCTGGTTTTTGTAAATAAAATTTTATTGGAACATGGCCATGCTCATTCGTTTATGTATTGTCTATGGCTACTTTTGTGCTATGATGGCAGAACTGAATAGCTGTGACAGTATATGGCCCCAAAGCCAGAAATATTTACTATCTGGCCTTTCATAGAAAAAGTTTACTGATCTTTTAAAAATCACTATAAATGTTAGTTTCAGCCTTTTAAATTTTCAACTTTTAGTAAGTAAGGAATAAAACTCTAATGGGATTTAAAGTTTATAGAAGTCTAGGGGGAGCTTCAGGAAAAGGAAAGGCCAAATGGACAGAGTAACTAATTTGTTCATTACAAAAAAATCAGAAGCTATAACTTAGCTCTGACATTAGAGTGAAAGATTTAAAGTCAAATGTCTTACAGCAGTATGCTTCAAATTTTACATGGGCTAATAAGAGAAAGTCCTGAAAAAACAGATAGGTTTCTAGGTATATAGGAAAAGTGGTGGAATAATTTCTAACTTTAGACATATTTTAAAATGCAACCTGTCTTAGAGGCTTAGCTATAGAACTTTTTGTTCTGAATCACTTGGTATCTTGGCTTAGTTTCAGGTAATGACTCTGCTGAACACCTACTGTTAGTAATGCACTGGGTCAGGTACTGCGGGAAAAAGAAAGATGTTAAAACTAGTTCCTATTTTAAAAAGTATCTAGATTTTATCTAAAAAAAAGGGACAAAGGATTTTTTTTCTTATTTTCATAGAAATTTTGTTGTTATATACTGCTGTTATCAAATTCCTACTGTTGAAAGCACAGTCAGTATGGGTAAAACAATTACTTTTCTAAAATAAAAATCATATGGTAACCTCTTTTCTGACTTTCAATGATTCCCCCATACCTTCAGGATAGAATCTATACATGTTAGCACAGCCTGCCTCAGATACTTTATCAGCTTCATTGTCTACTTTCCCCTACCACATACCCTATGCTTGACTTACACAAGCTCTCTCACAACTCTTGAACAGACTAGGCTTTTTTGTGCCTCTCTGCCTCTGTATACCCTTTATCTTTGGCCTGGAATATTCTCCATCCCTTCTCCTTCAGGCAAAATCACATTAATCTTTCAGATCCAACTTAAGTGCGGCTCTAGGCATTCCTAGGTTCTCTCTCTTCCCCTAACCCTGGACTGAGTCGCTTCACTTCTGTGCTCAATTCACATTGCATGATTATAATCATTTATTTGTTTCTCTCACTAGACTGTGAGCACTTAGATGGCAGGGATATTGTTTTATTAACCTCTGAATTTTCAGCATAAGTTAACATGGTTAGTACTTGGTAGATAATAGTAGTTAATATTTAGTGAATGCTTACTATAGGTACTCTTCTAATTATTTCACATTATTATCTTACTTAATCCTCACATATATTGAGAGACAGAGGGAAGAAAAGAGGTGACCGTATACAAGAAGAAAGAAAGGAAAAGGGAGCTAAAGTACCTGCTCTATCATTAATCTCAAAAGTCTCAATAGCCTTTGCAAGGCAAATATTCTTGCTTTGCTTTCCTTCTTGTTGCCATTACTGCCATTATCCCTAGCTTAAATTCTGAGATTTATAAGATGGCTGGAAGCAATAGGCAAGAATGGAAACCAGAAAATAGCTCTACTGAGGAAAATTATTCTCTTATATAGGCTGTCAAGTTATTCTAGGACTACCCTTTGTAACATAATCTACATGGGTGACATGTTTCTTTTCAGGGGGAACCTTCATGCTCATTACTGGGCACAGTGCTGACACACAGTAGGGACTCAACAAATGTGGACCGAATTAAACTAGGAGGACAATGAACTGACTTCCTGAATAACTAAAACAGACAAGCAAGCCCCTGCCAAGTTTATAGATTCAGTGACATCAAAAAGAAAAAAAAGTAAAATAACTTAAATATATGATAATTTAAAGCCAAGTTTTCAAAACCTGCCCCTAATGCCAAATTGGTAATTACATTTTCTAAGTAAGTATCTGGTTGGTATGAGAACAGAGGAAGCAGAGATTTCAGTAATTAAACTATTCTTAAGGGGACTAACTAATTAGGCACTAGAAAGATGTAAAAATATACCTCAATTTCTTCTTTAGTGTTTGGGAGGTGAAAAGCTTATTTTTTAAAAAATAAGTTATGGGCAAATTGGGAGAGGATTGAAATTCAGATATTTCAGATCTTATTTTTGGAAATTTCTCAGGCCATAAGCCATTCTGAAAATCTTGCTTACAAAACAAGATAGTTAAATAATAATATTTAATATTATTTAAATAACATTTAAATATTTAAATAATTATATTTAAATAATTTCTCATATTTTCAAAGAATCAGAATTAGACGAGGAAGATATACCAATGGCCAAGAAGCACATAAAAATACGTCAATATCATTAGTCCTTAGGGAAATTCAAATCAAAACCACAACATGATACTGCCTTATACTCACTAGGATGGTTATTATTTTTTTAAAAAGAGAAAATAATAAGTATTGGTGAAGATACGGAGAAAATAGAACACCTGTACATTGCTGGTTGGAATGTAAAATGGTGCAGCTGCTCTGGAAACAGTAGTTCCTCAAGAGCTTAAACACAGAATTACCATATGGCCCAACATTCCACTTCTAAGAATATACCCAAAAGAAATGAAAACAGGTGCTCAGATAGTTATACATGAATGTTCATGTATCATTATTCACAACAGCCAAAAAGGTAGAAACCATGCAAATGTCCATTTACAGATAAATGGATAAACATAATATATTATCCATACAATGGAATATTATTCAGCCATAAAAAGAATGAAGTACTGATACATGCTACAACATGGATGAACCTTGAAGACATTATGTTAAATGAAAGAAGCCTGACACAAAAGTCACATATTGTATGACTACATTTATATGAAATATCTAGAACATGCAAATCAATAGAGACAGAAAAGCAAATGAATGCTGTGAGTGTATGGGGGGCAATGGGAAGTGATTGCTTAATGGGCATATGGGTGATGAAAATGTTTTGGAACTAGATAGAGGTAACAGTTGCACAACATTGTGAATGTTCAAAATGCCACTGACTTGTACACTTAAAAATGATTAGTTTTCTGTTACTTGAATTCTACCAAAAAAACCAAAAAATCAAGTATCAAAATTACAGAGGGAGGTCACATGAGCTAGTTGTCTTCATGGCTACAGAGCCAAGAACCAAGCAACAACAAAGCTGTCTGCAGAGGAAAGAGGGGAGAGGAATATTTTAATCTTTCTGCGCTGAAAGTATAAATGATGAGGGCATTGCTTGAAAAGATAAGTTAAATTGGCACTCAAAAGAAGTATTGCCTGGTAGTACAGGCTTCATCGTGTACTGGGACCAGGACATTCATCTTCTAGCCAAATGGATTGGATCCCAGTCCTCACTCCATCCCGGTGGCAGAACAGTATAGAGAAAAGGTCATGGGCTCCAAACACAGACAGACTTGGTTTGAATTCTAGGTCTGCCACTTAATTTCCATTTCTTGGGCAAGTTCCTTGACCTCTTTCAACACTGATCAATTTTATTTCTAAAATGGGAAAAAAAACTTCCAGCTAGATTAATGGAAAGATTAATTGAAATAATGAATATATATCACCTAGCATAGTATCTGGGGCTGTAGCATGTTTTTGATGAATGTTATCCCTATAATAATAATCCCAATAATATTAATCATCTTCCTTCTAATAATTAGATGTGTGACTTCAAGACGAACAGTTGAATTTTTCATAAGGACTGCCTGGGGAGGACCTGGAGCAAATCAGTCCTCATTAATAGCATCATTTTTCTGTCGGTAAAATGGCAATGGTACAGGAGAGGAAGCAGGGGAAGGTTCAGGGATAATTACGTGAACATGAGCCTAAGGTCTCTGAGGCATCTTCTCACTGTTCCCTACCTGACTGTTGTACCCCATCCAAGTTGGTCTCTACATACCAGGGCTCTGACAGGTGTCTTAGGGCCAAAAATAAGAAATTAGAGGTACTAAGCACTCATTATATAGCATATATAATTGAGAAGAAAAGTAATTCTTAAACTTTAAATAAGTTTCAGAAGTCTGGCAAAATTCTCATTTTTCTTACAATGATTATTTTGATTTTTCTGAAATATAAAATTTCCAAAAGGTATCTCTTTTTATTTTTACTGTCTATTTGTGAATCTACTCTTCTGCTTCTGTAAGTGCTTAGTGTGCCTTTAAGTAATCACACTGTAAATGCAGGAGTTGAGGCAGATAGAGGAAGGAGGCACTTCTGCATGAAGGCCCAGGGCAAGCCCCTAGGTTTGCTCTATTTAGGGTAGCCCAGGCTGTGAGGATCAAATGGAGAAACACATAGTGGGATTGTGCTCTGAAATGTACTAAAGGTTTCCAGACTAAAAGGAAAAATCATTTTATTAATGGAATCAGGAATAACTTAGAAGTCCTCATCTCTGTGATAAGAATGAGTTCCCTGGCTCTAGGCCTCACTTATCACTGTGGCTAACATTCTGTAAAAATCTCTCATTTCCTTGTTTATGTCATCAAATCTACCATTAACTAAGTAAGTATCTGCAAAGGGAAAATGTACTAAGTATTAATGAATATCCTCCTGCCTATATTTTTATCTAAGACTTTAAATCCTTTAAAGTTTTATATTTCAAAGTTTACAAAAGCACTTTCACATATGATACTTACAACAATTAGATTGGCCAGGAAGGGACTTTTATCCCTATTTAAAGATGAGGAAACTGAGACTCAGAAAGCATAAGTTATTTTCCCAGGGTCACACAGCTTGTTAGAATGCAGGTGTCCTCTTACCTAATCTAGAGCTCTTTCTGCTATTTTACTTCTCTTGAATTTACAGGCTTATTGTGTTTCTCTACCTGTAAATTTTCTTCCTTCCAAATAGTCCTTGAATCAGTGTAGGGGATAGCTATGGAATAATATCTGCATCATGTTTATATCTGCTAAACTGATATGTCTATAAAATCATTAGTGAACTGCTAGTGTTCAAAAGCAGTGAAATAAGGATTATGGTAAACCTGACACTCAATATTCTTTCAGGTTACTATTTATCACATCAAAGATTGAGCCTAAATGTCAGACTAACTGGTTATTTTTAAAATTCCAGTTATAAACAGTTTTAAACAGAGAAATTTCAAAGTAGTCCATGGAAGACTATGAAAACACAAGTAAGTAAGTAACCTCCAAGTCCTAACTGAGATTGTCTTGCTCTGCTAGAATGTAAATCTCTGGAATTTCCGGTGGAGATGTTTAGAAAAGATTCTTTTTCATCTGGATAGAAATGGTATGTGGGAGTGAGTTGAAAAGCTGGATTTAGGACTGGTTTGTTAATTTCTTTAGTGGCAGGATTTCAAACGATGGATTGCTGTCTCCGTGTCTGCTTTAGAGGAAACTGGCTAACTTGTGAGAGTTTATGTTAAGGCTAAACCAATCCAGAGACAATCTACGTATCTGCCTGGTAACCTAGGATGGAACCTGCACATTTTTCAAGAATGATGCCTTAGTTTAGACCCTGTTATCTCTTGCTTTGACTTTGATATTAGCCTCTTACCAGGTCTCCCAATTTCCAGTCCGTTTCCATAAAATTCATTCATTCATTCATTCATTCACTTAGACATTTATAAAACATTTACTGCACACCTGCTAGATGTAGGCCCTGTGTTAGAAACTGGAGACAATAGTATGAGTAAGATAGTTTCCTTCTTTCACTAGCTGTAGAAGAAAGATATATAAGCTTGGAAAGGAAGGCAATAAACATGAAGGCCTATTATGGGTTAGTCATTTTACATATGATTTTTTTTCCCTTCACACAATGTCATAATAGGGTAAGTATTATTATTTCCACTTGACACGGAAAATGAGACTTGAATTGGCTATGTAACTTGTCTGTGGTATATACCTCATGAGGGACTGAATCAGGTTTTATACATAGGTCTGTCTGTTTCTAAAGCCTAGTTCTTTCTGCTAAACCATCGGTTCTTGGATTTTAGGATACATAAGAATCACAGGTTATTTAGGAAACTTGTGAAAAACAGACTCTCTGGCCCCGCTTCAGAGATTCTGATTCAGTAGGTCTAGCTTGGAAGCCCAGAAATTTGTATTTTTAACAAATGTGTGCTCAATAGAACACACTTGGAAAAGCGCAGTAGTCCAAAAAAACAAAATAACAGAAATTATAGCAAAATGGTATTATCACAAAGACATGAACAAAGTGGGTGAGCAAACCTATAGCCATCAGAATTAGTTTCCTAAATTGCGAATCTAATTATGTCAATTTCCTGCTTAAAAGAAGTGATGAATACTCACTGCCTACAGTTTAAGGTTCAAATTTTATGGCAGAACATACATACCTTCAAGAAAAATGTGCCCTAATGAACCTTTTTCAGTCTCCTCACTTCTCTCTTGTCTCTACCAACAGCTTCTTCTTGCCTTATTGCTTTATTTCTCCTTTTCCACATGCCCCAAGCCACTTGACACCTACAAGCTGCATCACATTTTCAAATTTTTGCTATGTACTTCATCTTCAGTCTAAATCATTCTTCCTACTTGTTCTTCCAAATGCAGTTTATAATATTATTACTACAGAAAATATTTCCTGAGTACTTACTAGATGTCAGGTACCAGTCTAAGCACTTTACATATATCAACTTTAATCTTCACAACAATCTTATCAAGTAGCTACTAAAGGAAGTAACTAAGACACAAGAAGATCAAGTGATTTTTTTCAAAGTTATATAGCTGCTAGCTGGCAGAGCTAGGATTTGAATTTAGGCGATATAGTACCATAATCTCTTAATCACTAATTTACAGCTATCTCTCATGAGACAGTGAGTACTCTCTTCCACTTACCCAGGGCCTAATTCAAACCCCATCTCCCTTCAGATTCCTCTAGCCTACCCTCACGTCTTACTCTTCTCAACTTTCTTACATTCCACTTGTATGTCGACTATATCACCCCATTTTAAACCTAACTATTCTGTAATTGTTTCAGGTACTAAAGTTTCATTTTTAGAGTAAGTGGCAAGCTCCCTGAGGGTAGAAATTGTGTCACCCTGTGTAGATTGGCCTGGGCTTGTCACATGGCAGACAATGAAATAATTTTTCTTGGACTGAAATACAGAGCAAGCATTTTACCAACTTAACTATATTCAGTGGTTAGAGAGAGAGCACATGAATGGGTAATGGGTAGTCCCTCCAAAGCAGAGAGTGAGGGAGAGTGCAGCTGTATGTTAGACAGTTCCTTTCTTGACAGAAGGCTGTTAGTTTGTGAAGCAAATCTGAAAGGCTCTCAAGCATATGTAGGTTTGTTTTCCATGCTTGACTGGTACTGACTTTCAAAGTGAAATCCTACAGTTCAATCTCCTAGTAAATAGTAATCAGATATCTACAGCTATACATTCAAACTGATCTTTGGATTAAAAGCTGTATAGAAGGTTTCAGTCTCTTTCCAGATAAGAGATTTCCATAAACACTTTGGTTGTAAACCTGAATCTTTCTATTGCTTTGCATGAATAAACTAGTTCAGGATTACAAAGTGTATGTTCTTTGTCTCAGTTACACCTGGGATATTTGCAGTGAACAGATTCCATAAATTGTAATCTTTATGCTTTACGTGCATTTATTCTAGCCTATCTTTTCCTCAGGGTAAATCTTTTACAACTGCTAAAGTAGCATAAACAAATATATACATGTGCATATAAAAGTCTTATGAAAAAGAAAATTTAAGGAAGCATTTTTTAAGCAAATGTAGGGTAACTATTTTAAAGGGAAAATGTTATTTAAAAACAAAAGCCAGAGTTCCAAATCATTTGAAAATCTTCCCCAACCTCCCCACACCTACTAGATGCCCCATTACAAGAGAAATACTTAATTTAAATTAAGAGCAAATAACACTAAAAGGAGAAAAAAAAAATAAAAAAAAACAACAAAGGCATGACTCTGTAAGTGACCTTGGGCAAATAACTTATACTGGTCTCAGTTTCCTCAATTATAGAGTAATGAAGTAAGATTAAATGAATTCTAAAGTTCCTTTCAGCTTAGCCAAGAGTAAAAATAAGAGCACTAACAGTGCTTACTAAATACTAGGCACTAGAACATGCTTTACATATATTATTTAATCTTCAAAACATGAACAGCAGGTAGGTATATTATCATCCCCATAAGAGAAAATTGGAAACTGACTCAATAGACCAGAGGCCCAGGAATGCATTTTAAATAAGCTCCCCAGGTGACAGTGATGCTAGTAGTCACTGTACTACACTTTGAGAACGGCCACACCAGTGGCTGTAGTTATGTTGTTAAAGATTGTGTAATCCCAACTGTTGTCCATCAAATAAGATTTTTTTTCCAATTAGTATATGACTTGGGAAAGTCATTGAATTCTCTGTGCTACAGTTTACTCACCTGTAAAATAGGTATAATAAAATAGGTAAATAAAATAGGTATAATACCTGCGGAATTTGCAAATAGCCCAGTCCTATGTCTATAATGACAGCTATTATCACAGGCATCCAAAAAGTTATTATTAATAAAACAAATGAAAGAACAATAAAATTTTGCTGAAACCCATTTTAAAGTCCATTCCATGGACTATTTCTTTTCCTTGTTTTTAATTTTATTTTCGAATGAATAGTAATAGTAAAATGGATTATTTTTAGTATACAGTTCTATGAATTCTAACACATGCATAGATTCATGAAACCACCATCACAATCAAAATACAAAACAGTTCGATCATACAAAAAAAAAAAAAATCCCTTGTAGTATCTCTTTGTAGTCTTTCTCCTGGATCCTTTAGCAACCACTGAACAGTTCTCTGTCCCTACAGTTTTGTCTTTTCAAAAATATCCTATAATGGAACTATACAGTATGTAACTTTTAGAGACAGACACCTTTTAGTAAGCATAATGCCTTTGTGATATATTCAAGCTGTTGTATGTATCAACTGTTTGTTTCTTTTTATTGTTTTTTTTTTTTTTTTTTTGGAAACAGAGTCTCACTGTGTTGCCCGGGCTAGAGTGCCGTGGCGTCATCTTAGCTCACAGCAACCTCACACTCCTGGGCTCAAGCAATCCTCTTGCCTCAGCCTCCCGAGTAGCTGGGACTACAGGCATGCGCCACCATGCCCGGCTAGTTTTTTCTATATATTTTTAGTTGCCCAATTAATTTCTTTCTATTTTTAGTAGAGACGGGGTCTCGCTCTTGCTCAGGCTGGTCTCGAACTCCTGAGCTCAAACAATCC
>CAUYSK010059131.1:0-11464 GCA_963575035.1 Avahi laniger | reverse complement strand
CTCAACAAACTAGGAATAGAAAGGAACTTCTTCAACCTGATAACAGGCATCCACGAAAAAGCCACAGCTAACACTCTACCCAGTGGTGGAAGACAGAAAGCTGTCCCCCTAAATCCAGGAACAAGGCAAGGATGCCCATTTTTGTCACTTCTGTTCAGCATTGTACTGAAGGTTCCAACCAGGACAAGCAGGCAAGAGAAAGAAATACAAGGCATTCAGGTTGGAGGGGAAGAAGAAGGGCTCAAGGCGATCCGTTAGGAAAGTGGAGCAAGAGAGCCACAAGCCGCAGGAGCCTCCGTCACGTGGTGTCACGTGGTATCGCGTGGGAGACTGCTCCATCCAGGCCACGGGGCAGAATCTCCTCCCACTTTGCAGCAAAGAACTACGTATATCGATAGAATATAGATATACATAGAGAGAAATATATATATTCTATATATATATATATATATATATAGAATCTATATATCTATATATCTATATATGTATATATATCGATAGAACCTTTTCAACTTCACACATTCGCCTTCCATGAATGTTTGGTCAACCTTTGGAGCGTTTTGCTGCATATTCTCGAAGCAGGTGTCAGCAGACAATAAAACAAACCGGCAGCCACGATAACAACAGGGACGTTTGAGGGGTGGCCTGCAGGACCGTTTGACTCGACGTCACACGAGAGCAGCTGTGATTGCACACGGCATGCAACAGCCATCCCAGCAGCGGAACCTGAGTGGCATTTCAGTGAGCCAGGAGAGACCCCGGGGTTTCGGCACCATCCCCCAGGTGGGGGACGGTACGCCCACTCCCCTTCCCTGAGTCTGACCAACGACAGAACACAGCTGTGGACCCTGGCACAGTTCCCAAGTAGGAGACGTTGGTCACCTGGCAGGCTGAGCTCACGGCTTCGATGACACACTTCTCAAAGCTCTTGGCCACACTGTCCTCTAAGCCTGCGGCGTCCCAGCGAGAGTTGCAGTAGGCTCGGATCTGCAAGAGAGGCCTCTCCTGCGAAGACGGAACAGGGGTTAGGAGCTTTTGCACGCTGCGCTCTAATGGGGGGGACGTGCCGGGCGTTTTCACTTTCCCGCCACTTTACCATTTTCCTGTAATTTTAACCTCGCTACCCCGCACCGAGCATGTCCTCCCCACCTCCCGCCATCGGACCAGCAAGGCTAAAATTAAAAGAACAGTCTCTTTTCCAACTCCACAGAAAAAGAACCCGGCACAGCAGCTTACAAAAACAGGTAAATTGTGAGAAATAAGTCATTTTTCCTTAAAAAGATCCACTGAAGAGTTACGTATAAAACTCTCACGTAAAAACTCATTTTCCTAGGGCTACAGGACTTAATTCAAAATGAAGGGCATGTCCATGTTTTGTCCACGCGTCCCTGTGTTTGGGAGGCTCCTGACAGCCACAGGCCACTGGAGCCGCTGCCTGTGGGTGGGCTCGAACCCGTACGTGCCTGGGGGCCCTGTGACGGCAAGATCCTGTGCCCCCGCTATTCTGGGCACCATCACAACAGAGCTGTGCAACATCCTTCTGGGATCAGAAACGGAAACGCGGTGTCGTGATCGATCCGCGCCTGCGCGCGGAAACGCTGTCGCTCAGACGCGCCGCTTGCATCCCTGGCTGTTGTCAAGGGCCTGGTGGCATCCACCTCTCCTTCCCTCTCCCCGGAAAGAACGTCCCCCGACTTTGGGTACCTGTTTGAGCCGCCCTTCCAAGTCTCCCAGCAACGACTCCTTCCAACTGTGCTCCACGGGGAAGTTTATTTCCACCAGCCGCCGCCAGACCTGCAAAACCCGCACACAAGTCACAGCCACTGTGACAACGAATGCCTCAGTGTGAGCCTATGACAAGAGAAAGGCAGACCGTCACGATGAGGCGGAGAGCACGGGGCTACAGGGACACCGGCCCCACCTCTGCCACCAGTGAGCTGTGCCAGTGGCAAGTCCCGGCGGCTCAGCTCGGCCTTCTAGAGCCAGGGCCCTGACGCATCCGCGCCCATCTCCGCGCTTCCTGCCGCGCAACTGCTTTTTATGCTGGAAGCATTTGCTTCTAACATTTTGAAAAATTTCAAACTTACAAAAAGGTTGCAAGAATAGCACGACACCCACATCGACTACAGTCCTGAGTTGTTGGTGTAACACAGCTGTCCTCTCTCCCATTCTCTCTCTGCAGCCCTTCCCACAAAGCAGCATTTTCTCTGCCGAACCATCCGAAGGTCGGTCGCAGGCTTCACGGCACTCCACCTCGCCCTTCTGCTCCACAGCGGTGGGACAAGTGTCCCGTTCAGGACGGTTAGCATGGAGAGGACACTCGAAGAGGTGTCCCCACCCACGTTCCTCTGGGTGTCCCCCATGTCCTGACCCTCTGGACCTGCAGACACATGCTGTATTTTCTTACCGCCTCTTTTTTCTACAAGAGTCCCCTAGACTTTTTTCTTTTATGATGTTGACAAGTTTGAAATGTTCACACCAGTTGTTTCGTAGACTGTCTCTTGACCTGATTTGTCTCATAATTTCCCCATGATTTGATTTAGATTAAAATATTTTTGGAAGAACACTCCGAGTTTGAACCATATGAAAATGCACTTTTTATAGGTCGAGCCTGGTCGCCTACTTGCACCTTCCCGTGGCTGCTGCGCTGCGGTCCGGGGTTCTGGTGTCCCCAGCCGCCTTGCATGAAGAGGCCCATGAGACCCGTCTGGGCTGTCAGGGCACCGTTTTCCAAGGGGAGAAAGGAACTCTGGCTCTCAACAACATCAGGGCACCTGCATCTCCCCAAACCTCGGTTTCCTCCTTTATAAAACCGGGATAACAACAGCATCGACCTCAGAGTGGATGTTGTAGATGTTTAGTAATAATTATATTTTAATTTTTACCACCATTATTACCGCATTTAACTTAGAATCATTCTCTCATGTCAGTGGATCAACAGCTATCCCTAACTTATACTTAATGCTTGCGGGATTATACCATTTAGAATCTTGAAACAGTATCTTATAAATCAATTTTGTTTGGGTGGAATTTAAGTCTGTAAGTCTGAACATAGCAATCAAAGAAGGATTTTCTTATTCTTTAAAAGTCACAAGTTGGTCTGCGTGGTGTTCACACCTGTAGTCTCAGCTACTCGGGAGGCTGAGGCAGGAGGATCACTTAAGCTCAGGAGTTCAAGGCTGCAGTGAGCTGTGATGACACCACTGCCCTCCAGCCCAGGGGATAGCGCAAGACCTCATCTAAAAAAAATCATGAGTTGAAATCTGCAACTTTCTATCTTGATAGCAAATAGGCAGTGGCTGGAGGCCTGGGTCTTGTCAGGAGACAGAAAAGTCTGGAAGTTCACTGTGGGCCACAGATGCCAGTGACTGCCCCAGGCAGATGCTGCAAGGAGAAACCTCTGACTGCTCTATGGCGTAGGCGAGTGTGGAGCCACCTCCCACAAGAGCCACTCGTCACACACGGGGACTGATGCTGGCACCAGGAGCACGGCGTGACCGCTACTAACCATAAATCTTTTGTTTGCCCATGTTTCTCTTGCAGGCACTTTTCTCAATGACAGTCATATCTCTGTTTTCGAGGGAACAAGAAGGGAAAAGGGGCAGGGCGCGGTGGCTCACGCCTGTAATCCTAGCACTCTGGGAGGCTAAGGCGGGTGGATCGCTCAAGGTCAGGAGTTCCAGACCAGCCTGAGCAAGAATGAGATCCTTTCTCTACTAAAAATAGAAATAAATTAGTTGGGAGACTAAAAATATACATATAGAGAAAAAATGAGCCGGGCATCGTGGCACGCACCTGTAGTCCCAGCTACTCAGGAGGCTGAGGCAGGAGGATTGCTTGAACCCAGGAGTTTGAGATTGCTGTGAGCTAGGATGACGCCACGGCACTCTAGCCAGGGCAAGAGAGCCAGACTCGGTATCCAAAAAAAAAAAAAAAAGGAAGGGAAAAGGGCTTCACTTCAGAAACAGGACGTGTAGCCAACTGCACAGGGCAGCACCTGGTCCAAAAGCCAGAGGTGCTCACGTTTCACGCAGACTACGAGACCGAAATCTCTCACTGGGAACGATCACGAGGGGGCCTGTGGTCCGTCTGACACTCCGGAAGCTCACCTGGGTCAAAAGGTACAACCTTCGCAACTGCTGGGACGCAGGAGAGACAGAACGGCGTGAAGAACGAGGCAGAGCAGGTGGGACCCCGGCCGCCCCTTCCCGGGCCCTCTCCAGCCACCCAGGCCAGGCCACGCCGGCCATGCTGAGAACCTGTCGCCAGCGACTGTTTTCCAAATCCAGCAGCTTCTGTGTCCTCGCTGCCGCTTGTCTGTCCCGCGATTCTACCCAGCGTGTCTCGGTGGAAACCCTCCCCACTCCCCACCTTCCTGTGCTGGCTTCTCTTTTCCTGACATTCAGACCCAGTCTTGCTCAGTCTCCCCTCAAACAGCTCTTCCTTTCGCCTTCTTCCTCTACCTCCAAGGTCATAACCTCGGTACTGAGGTGTGCCCAGGTGCTGTCCTGCACGCCACCGCCGCGGAGCACCCGTCCTGACACGGTGCACCCTTGCCACCCCCGGGCACCACGGCCCAGCCAGGGCACAGGCAGCAGCATTCACACCTGGCGTCTCCTGTCTGCCAAGGAAGGACCTGCCGGGGGACGGCAGTGCCGCCACTTCACACGTGAAGGCTCACAGCGGCCCAGGCTGCCAGCCCGTGGCCGCGACTCTCGACAAGGTCACGATGGACCACAGGCGCATCACGTTCCTGCTCAAAAGCCTTCAGCGGAGCTTACCTCAATTTCCTCGGAATAAGTGAACGAGACGGGTAAACAGTATGTCTCCTGGAACATGTTCTTCTTAAAGGTCCTGTGGAGCCAAGTTCTCGTAGCAGCGAGAGCGCCCTGGGAGACCGTTGGAACCGAACTCTTCCCGGCTTCATCGCCGAGTCCTCCTGAATCCTGTCATCACACAAGAGAGGCGGCTGAGTGGCCCTCCGCGCTGGGACGCACAGGTTGTCCTTGAGGCCCCCACGCTGCTGCCGCTCCTCTGGCACTCGCGGTGGGTGCTCGGGACACAGCCACGCGGGAGGGACACACAGGCCTGGTCGGAAGCCCACCTTTCAAAAGCACTTTCATGCTCCCAGTGCTTTTGGGGTTCACCCCTGAAAGAGGATGACACAGGAGAGAAGCAGGGGAGAAGGAACGGTGTAAACGTCCTCCACTGCAGGCCCCCGGGCAGGGAGAGCCCGGGCGGACCCCCAGGCTCTGACCTGAGGGGGACAGAGTGGGCGAGGACGAGCACTCCCAATGCGGAACTTCCGGAGAAGCCCAGACAAGCGTGCGGGGCAGACTCCCCAGGCCCTTGCTCCTCAGTGACACAGAAGAGCCGGTCCGTTGGCCAAGAGGCAAACCGAAGTCCCCTCCCATGGCCACCTGCTCTTAGTGAGGCAGCTCCCTTCATCCTCCGACCCACAGGACAGCCCCCTTCCCCGGGGGCTCAGGCTCTAGTGATGTCTCTGTCCTCCCCCTCCCCCTCCCTCCCTCCAGCCCCTCCCCTTTCCTCAGAGAAGCACGCTGACCACAAACACACACAGCTCCGGCACCGGCACCGGGGCTGCCACCCCTGGGCGGAGCCCTCGCTACTCTGTGCTGGTGGTGTGTTCTCTGTCTTAAAGACAGCCCCTCAACCTGGACCTGCTGGTGACCCTCCCTGGACCCTTGCTGGGCACCTCGAGGCAGCGGGCTGTGGCGGCTGAGAAGGAGGCCAAGAGTGGGAGAGATGAGCTGTCCGCAGGCAGACAGACAGACAGACGTGGCTGCTGACCCCGGCAAGTGCCCGCAGGATGGAAAAATGCAGGAAGGTGTTTTCGGAAGGTGTAAAAGGGGGCGGCAGGAGGAGACCCCGCCTGCCGGCAGAGGGAGGGCGGGAATAGGCACAGCGCCCAAAGTGCTTCCGAAAGGTGGGCTTCTGACGAGGCCTGTGTGTCCCTCGCATGTCGCCCGGAGAGCACAGCCCACGGGAAGGCCACGCAGGATGCAAGGGGGCTCTCCACTGAAAACCGAACAGGCACTGCCTTACGGTCCCCGAATGGCACCGCGCCTCCTAGAACCACCCGGAAGCCTCAGCATGGCGTGTCTGTCCCTGCGGTCTTGCCCTTGCCGAGAACTCGACTTCATCCCCAGGCACCCCCTTAACTGCAGCGACAGCCCCGCCGCACGCCACTCCCACCTCCGCACCCACTGCGTCCAGCACGGTCCGGCCGAAGGCTCAACGGCTGCAAACACCACGAGCCCCGCAAGGCTGCACAGGCACCCCAGACCCTCCTGCTGTGCTCCCGGGGTCCCCCCAAGTGCCCGGCAGTCCCGCGGCCCTGTGTGGCAGCATCCACCCAAGAGGTCTGCAGACACTCGTCATATATTTCTGCTTTGTTTAATTTTAGTATTTCGAAGTTTTTTCTTTGTTTCTACAGCACAAGGAGAGTACTTTGACCATGACGTGGATCAGACTAATCTGAGATCCCAACATTGAAGATAGTTATTTCTGCAGAAAACATATCCCAAATATCCCTTAATTCAAAACTGGAAAATTTCTTAAACACAGTTTATTTGGAAGCTGGCGCCTGCCTGTGGTGGTTGAAATATGACCCGCTCCTGGAGAAAGGATTATCTTGCAGTGATGCTTACTGTTGAAGTGTGTTTGTGGTATTTCAAAGAAGAAAAACCGAAAGGAATGAAGGTTAAACGTAGATTTGTTTTCTGTCACTGAAGTCACAGTTCTGACTTGAATAAAGTTAAAACACAAATGGCCATCTAGATATGAACTTTTCTTCACTTTCACAGTGAGGCTCGGAAACCAAGCTGGGACTGCTGCGCAGAACGAAAAGGGAACCACCGGTACACGCGACAACGTGGCCGAATCTCAGAGACAGGATGTCGCGTGAAAAGCGGGACGCAGGACGCGAGCTCTGGTGGGAGAAATCGGGAGGGTGGCGCCTTCACAGGGTCATGGACGGAGGGCGCGGAGGAGCAGGGTCCTCCTGCAGCCGGGCCGGGCATGGTGCGCGGGCGTGCGCCTGGGGACACGTGGGTAGCCTTGCATGCCTGGCTGCTGCATTCAAGTTGCCATGTAAAGACGCAAGCACGTGTGGGAAGGACCGTGCATCCCGTGCGTTTTGGGGAGGAACATGGTCCCCACGGTTCACTGTGAACAGCGGAGCCTGGGAAAGAGGAAGGTCATCGTGCAGGCAAGGCCTGGCCGAACAGCTCTCCCGCCTCCAGGGGCCACCTGAGGGCCACACAGGAACTCCCTCCCTACCCCCTTGCCGCGGGAGCGCGAGGAGGCGGAGCGCACCCCCCAGACACCCTCCACGCTCAGGACGGAGCCTGCATCGCGTGGGAGCCGGACATGCGCCTCACTCTCGTTCCAGCCATCCTAGAATTAAGTCCATTTCCTTTGTCGTCGAGGCTGCTTGAAATTCCACAGCGACCCCGGGCACGACGTCAGGTGTATCGACCCCACTCACCACCGCAGGCTGAAGTGCAACAACACAGCGAACGATGTCGGCCGACAAGGCAGGAATCTCATAAAACCTCCAGTTCTTGGTGACGTTGCAGATGGCCTCGTGCAGCTTCAGGCACACGGTCGGGTAGGACTGTGACAGGGTCTCCTCGGGAATGCTGCCCCGGAAAGAGTGAAGAGAAATCACTGAAGCAATTTGGGAGAAATGAGAAAACGGTACCCAGTACCGATAACCCAGTCCCTTCCCTTGAAGATAACCACAAGGCTGTCATTTGACCTCATCTGGGTTAAAATCTGAAAAATTTTTCAATCGGTCTTTAAGAAGTGACTAAGATAGAACAGAAATAAAGTCCTTTTGTTTTGCCTCTTGCTAACAATAGCAAGTTAAAACATTTCTAAATGCATAACCTTATTTGAAAATAAGCAAGGGACATATATTACTAAATGTTAAAATACTACGTAAATTTTTTAAAATATTCAGAAAGAAAACAGACAATGGGGTAAAAAGAGAGAAACGGCGGCAGAGCGTGCGGCGTGTGTGGCATTGCCCCGACTCTGCCGACCGGGCTGTGCACTTCCTGACTCTCGGGGCAGAGCCGGGAGGTGGCAGGAAGGTGAGAAGGCGGATTGGGAGGTGCTATGAGGAAGGACTTGCTGGAGTGAGTCTGGGACACGCAGTGTTGGGGGCCCTGGAGTCACAGGTGCTCGCCACGGATGGAGACACGGCACTGCCACCTCCCTCCTGAGCACCCGGGAACCCTGGCGAGGACATACTGGAAGAGAGTCCAAGAATATGTGTCACTCACTCTGACGTTTCTGTTGTTCTGTGTTCTGCAAACTCATGCTACAGGGTGTCAGAGGACACACAGACTTGCAGAAGCAAATGACCTTGATAATTATGTAAAGCTACCTTTGATTTTTATTTTCAGCTTTATATGCTTTGCAAAAACACATCTAAAGACTAAATGTTAAAGAAATGCAGTACACAAACATGAATATGATGAGCGCTTAAAAATAAGTGGAAAAATGTATAGGAAAAAAGGCCAGATGGAAATAAACCAAAATATTCGCTCCTGACATCTACCACATATCCCTTTAAAGGACGCGGATGGCGGCACCGACGGCTGCAGGGAGGAGCAGGCCAAGCGCTGACCATTACCTTCCTGCTAGGCCGCCAGCGCGGGGCTCGCCAGCCGGACAGTGACCGGGCAGAGCCCTAGAGCGAGAGAGGCTGTGCTCGCTTTTCTACTTACTTGTCGTGGTAAGTGTTCAGGAGGTGCAACAGCATTTTTAAAATGCTTTCAACATCCTAGGGTGGTGAAGAAAAGACAAAGAGGAAAGAAGATTAATCATGACACCGCTGTCATTGCTAAAAACGGAGCTGGAAAAAATTCAACGTACGTAAGATATAAATTCTTTCCTTCTTACACATTTTACAGTGCTCATACACCAATCTTGTATCTCTCACAAATAAAACTCAAGATTTAAAATTATTTTCTCCACCCAAAAAATGCAAAAGGAAAGATGGCAGCTACAAACGCATCCCGCGCACGATTGCGTCACGTCGGGCCCGCCCTGCGGTGTCAGAAATAACAAAAGGCCACTGTGGTCTCGAATGGCTCTTACTGAAACAGAACAAACTCGAGGAAATCAACCTTTAGCCCTAACAAATAATGACTTCTCCCGATTCTCTTGTTTCTTGGTGCTTCACCCTGTCTGTTTTTCAGAAAAGGAGGACGTGAGCCTTTGATGCCTAGTTTTCAATCTGCTTTTGCTAAGCAAGGACTCGAGACAACAGACCTCCAGATTTCTGTAAGAGATTTCCGTAAGTCCTCGCAGCCGGTAGTAAGTCCCCACAAGACAGTCCAGGACAGCAGCAGGAAAATGACCCAAGTATTCAATGAAGCTCTTCATATACTGAACCAAGTCACTCAGAGGCAGCAGGCTGAACCAGGATCGGAAGAGATATTCGTCTACATTCAGCAAATGCTTCTCCCCCTCCATAAACTGAAGTACTTGACTCCTGCGTAAGAGAAACAGGGACAGAGAAATAGGACGCAGTGAGATCAGTAAAACAGGCGGAGTTAAGACAAATGAAAATAGTGCTGGGGGCTCTAGGAAGTCCAGATTTCAAAAATGATTTAAATGGGCCACGTGCGGCGGCTCACACCTACAATCCCAGCACTCTGGGAGGCCAAGGCAGGAAGATTGCTTGGGTCCAGGAGCTCGAGACACCGTGAGCAAGAAAGAGACCCCATCTCTACTAAAAATAGAAAAATTAGCCAGGCGCATTTCCCTGAAGATTAGTGATGCTGAGCATTTTTTCATATACCTGTTGACAATCTGTATGTCTTCTTTTGAGATGTCTATTTAGCTCATTTGCCCATTTTTTAATCAGATTATCATTACTTATTTATTTTTATTTTTTTGCAGTTGAGTTGTTTGGGTTCTTTTAATCACCTATTGCATGATAGTTTGCAAATATTTTCTGCCATTCTGCAAGTTGTCTCTTCACCCTGTTGATAGTTTCCTTTGCTTTTCAGAAGGTTTTTGGTTTGATATAATCCCATCTGTTTATTTTTGCTTTTGTTATCTGTGCTTTTGAGGTCTTATCCATAAAATCTCTGTCCAGAACAATGTCCTGAAACATTTCCCCAATGTTTTCTTCCAGTAGTTTCACAGTTTCGGGTCTTGCATTCCAGTCTTCCATCCACTATGAGTTGATATCTTGCATTTAGTGAGAGATAAGAGCCTTGTTTCATCCTTCTGCATGTGGATATCCAGTTTTCCCAGTGTCTTTTATTGAAGAGACTGTCCTTTCCCCAGTGAATGTTCTTGGCACCTCTGCCAAAAATTAGCTGGTTATAAATACATAGATTTAGTTCTTGGTTCTCTGTTCTGTTACATTGGTCTACGTGTCTGTTTTTATGCCAGTACCATGCTGTTTTGGTTACTGTAGCTTTGTAGTAGAATTTGAACCGCAGTAGTGTGCTACCTCCCGCTTTGTCCTTTTCCTTCTTGTGGAAGAAAAACTTTAATTGCTGTTGCAAAAAACATCTGTATGAAGTAGAAGCCGGTTCCAATAAACATAACATTAGTAAAGAATATATTCTAGAAAGTGGAGGTAACTGGATTTAAAATTCTGGCAGCAATTTAATAAACAGTCCTAGATGGTTAGGCTGAGGCCAACATCTAAAGAGAACAAAATCATTGTCTATGGGGAAATTGGACAATATCTGGAGAAATATTACACTGTGCATAAACCAAATTGAATTGTTTTTAAAGTGCTGTAAAGTTTCACCTGGTAAAAGGTTTTTTCTACATGCACTTCAATTTCACAGCGAGAGTGGCACGGAAGACCTAAACAGAAGACAGCATTCACGCAGGACACGTGGGTGCCACTGGTGAGCAGGCTTCACGGAATTCTTACGAGAAGACAAGCGGCTTTGAATCGTGTCAAACCCACCGTCAGCCCTAGCAAGCTTCGCCGGGCGCCGAGCCTCAGCAGGAGGGTGGCACCATGTCTTCAAAATGAAACTCTGACTACACAGCTTCCTCCTTGTCAGTTTTTGTCACTTATGACTGAACTCTGCACATCCTTCGAAAGTCTGTCCTACTCAGACCTCGGGTAGCGCAAAAGTATCCAGCTCCCTGGTGTGCGCTGGGCTGCTGCTGGGAGAACCAAACTCCCAGCTGCCTCTCAGTCCCTTCACAAAAACTGGAGACCAGAGAACAACCCACAACCACAGAAAATCAGCTACATTGAACCCGCTGCTGCCGCCACTGCTGCGGATTCTTCCAGCGGCGTTACTGAAGTTCAGGTTCCTTTTTTTGCTATCATTTTATATTAATTTTTTTAAGAATTAATAAAGTTTTCCTGGCTTTCTCTTGAGCGGAAGTTGAAGGTGAGTCTGCTGGAAACAGGCAGACACAGTTCAGCCTCCAGCAGCGGCTGCTG